>JAVJIF010012673.1:0-127671 GCA_038442645.1 Agave tequilana
CTCGTTTTAAGAGAGTCAAGAGATTTGGCAATCAACTGCCAAATTTGATCTCTGATTGGATTTGATCTGATTGGATCCGATCTCATCCGGAGATTTGATTGGTCAAAGGTGACCATAGTAGTTTCATAGCGGCGCTGTCCGCATTGAGCTCGTAGCGGGGCTAGAGGCAGCTTTTGGCGAAGTCCGAAAGAAACCCTTTGGCGGAGCTGGAAGTCCTCTGTGGCGAAGTTTGCGAGTTAGCTTCTTGGCGAGGCTTTGGATGGCTTCGAGCGCGAAGTCAAGTGATATTAGTCTCTCAAGCGAGGCTATCCCTTTGGGCTCATGCGATGCTAAGTGCTAGCACCTTAGACCTGATGAGGTCTGTTTAGAAACAATCCGGGTTCACTGTCTGCTTGCTGGATCAGTGGAGTCCAAGTTGCTTCTTGTCCCTCGGAGATGGGGGTGAAAACTGGTCTTCAGCTCGTCTGTCACTTGTCTTTTGTAAATGTCAACAAGTTTAGACATTGTTCGGACCAATAAGAATCTTGTCTTTTTTAAGTGTCAACAAGACCCCCTTCAAAGTTTTCGAAAGTCTGCAATGGCTCAGACTTTGAAATACTTTGAACTGCTTTGATAGGTGGTGTGTGGAGTATGAACGTCGCCATGATGTTGAGTTCAGCTCGCTTTGAATCCTTCTTTGGGATGTAGATTTGCGGAGGAATCATGTAGACTCGCGTCTGGGTAGCTTCGCAGCTGGATAAGTTCGCTCTGGAATATCGGAAATACGTTCGCCCTGGAGCGTTTATCGCTTTCCCGAGGCCAACTGCCGTGGGCCGAATTTCAAGGAAGATTTTCTCCTTCTCTTGCGCTGACCGGGGAAGATATTCTCCGATTTGCACGTTTCCAAGGGAGGATATTCCTTTCTTCAAGGCGCCATAAGTGCCTTTTATGAGGGAGACGTTTTCTCCTTCGCATGGTTCCAAGGGAAACCGTCCCTATTCTCAAGGCGCAGTAAATGCCTTAAATGCGCTCGTGTTTCCACGCTTGAGGTGGCACAGGCTCAGGCCATGGGTCCTATAAATAGGACACTTGAGGCCCTCTGAAGAGAAGTGCTTTGCCTCTCTTCTCTTTCTTAGTTTGAAAGAGATACTCAGATCTCTGAACTAGTGGGAATGCCCACTCTGGTCATTATCCGGCCAAGGACCGGTAAGTCTTGATCATTCAACGACTTCACCGATTTTAGGGAATCATTTCCCTTAATTTAGCTTTAACAGCTGCTTCAGGGATTAGTTCCCTTACTCTCATCTTGCAATTGACTGATCTGCAGAGAAGGATTTGACATAGCTTCCGCAACGAAGCTATCATTCTGACTTGATCACAGAAGGATCACTGCACGTTAAGTCCGATGCCCAGGCAGAACTTGGGACTTGGTCTCTTCAATAGTTGAGCCAGTCTTGCCATATAGGCGGTGCTGAGACTGTATCCCACGGGGTCTGTTTGGTTAGCCATATAGGCAAGGCTTGGACTTGGCGTTTGCTGAGCCAGCCCATCAGTGCTGTGCAGGCGAGGCTTATCCTTGCTATACTGAACTGGATTGCTTCGATCCAAAAGATTTGGCTTAGTTCTTTTGTAGCCTCTCCTGTGCTTAGTTGCTAATCTGTTCTGATTTGCCTTGCAGTGAGCTATGTTTGTCAATCCAGTGACTTGATGGAAGGAACCATAAAAATTGCCTTATGCTTCCCCGGTTGAAGCTTTACTTTTAAGCAGGAGGAACAATTCGGGGCGACGGGTGCGTGTCCCAGAGGTATTGGCAGCCTCTTATCCGAGAGAGATTCATTCTGAGGTGAGGCTGGTAGCCGCTTTGTCGGAGATGATCCGCTTCAAGATAGTGGGCGTTGCTGTGTGGGATCGCCGGCATCATTGCCAACTTTCAACTTTGGTGGCCTTTGGGGGCGATCTACTCGGGAAAGCGGGCATCACATCCGTTAGATCACTGGTATCACTGCCGATTCCCATTATACGTGATCTATCGTGTTGGCGGCGATAGGTTTTTATTGCCAGGCTTCAACAAAAATGGCCTGGCAAGATCTGCCATTTTTGTGGAGAATAATGACCGTGTCCTTGCGGTACCACTGATTACGGCCTTGTGCAGGAGGAAGGCCTTCTTTGTCCAGTCGGTCTGACTTAGAAGCGGGTAAAACTACTTGTATGCCTTTTGCGCAAATGACCTTGTTAAGCAACTGGGTGTGTTGTATGAAACACAACTTTGATGTAATATCAATGTACCCTTCCTTTTAAATCAATGAAAGTTCATCTCTTGATTATCTGATCTTTGCTTGCTTTCATTGAAAATTTGGCTATAGCGGAGCTAAACTGTATGCGGAGTTAGGGACATAGTCCTTTTTTGAATAAACTTCGCGAAACTGGTATGTCCGCGAACAGCGCCTTTTTAAGGGGCTAAGATAAGCCTTTCGGCGAAGTCCCTGAAGGATGTGCGAAGCCCGCATTTAAGCCAGGGCGAAGTTAACCCTTAGTGGAATCGAAGCAGCGCTTCTCGGGAAGGCGCTCGGGTGGCATTTCGAATTAATTCGAAATGACGGCGTACGCCCTTTCGAGGCCTCATTTCAGGCGCTGATTGGCCTATAAAAGCCCGATCGGGCTGAGCAGGAAAAGATCTCTTTTTTCAGAGAAATTTCTTGACTTTCCCTCTTCTCTTCCTTCTTCGTTTAGAGAACTCTTGAGAACTCTTGCAGCTCTTCAATGGCGCCCAAAAGACGAGCGGGGAAAGAAGTGGCGACTTCTGCAACGGAGGGTCCTCCTCCTCCTTCGGTCATTGAGCGACCAATCGCCGGTAAGAGACTTTCTCTCCTAATTAGAGACTGCGGTCTTTTTCTTTTAAAACCAGTATTTGGCTTATCAGGACGACGGAATATGGTATGTTCTCGTTAGGGAACTCGTTTCCCTGATTTTCCTATCTTCCTTATACAGGGAATTAAGAACTGAATAGTTCTTCTTTAGGCTTCCGTACGAAGCCATTACTTGGGCTGTCTTCGTCCTGTTTGAGGAACAGGACTCGGGTCTGTCCTTCAGTCATGGCCACGAAGGATGACTCTTGACCATAGTGCCCTCTTGGTGACGTCAGCCCTTAGGGCTATACCACTTCCTGCTTAAGCGAAGTTGGTACTTAGACGTTTTCTGCAAAATGCAGATTTGTCTGCGAGATCAAGCTTGTCGAGGCTGTCGCCTTACTGGCCTTGCTCACGGGGCGAGGCTATGTCTGTGAATTTTACATCTCCATGTCTGCTTGATTGTTGAACTAATCATAGTTCTCTTCCCTTTTCTTTCTTGCAGTGCCTTACACCCCTGTCCCTTGAATAGTCTGTTTGGGATGACCAACCGAGTGGATGGCAGTATCAGCCTTCAATTCTATGGCCAGGCTTCTCTCTTTAGTGAGCGGAGTTCCGTCGTCCGGGACACGCTTATCCATGATGGTGACCCGCTCACCATGAGGAGTATTCTAACCACCGCTTCTCTCGAAGACATCGACCGTCGGACTTATAAAAAGCCCAATTTCATGTTCGGAGATGCCGCGTCTGATCCTGATCGCCAATTGCAGGCAGGCGAGGGACAGTGGATCTTCGAGTTGGATGGCGAGAAGTTTTATCTTCCGTCTAACAAGCGGCACTTTCCTTTGTCTTCTTTTGAGTGTGTAACTCAGGCTCGGAAGATGGCATGGGGCGTGAGCCGAAGTGTCGAGTCCGTCCATGTTGGGAGATTGAAATCTCAGTCTCCTGGTTTTTCAAGGGCAGGCCCTCCTCACAACATAATAGGCCTATATCTGGAAACGTGTCGCGGGAGCTTCTGATAGGAGAGAATCCGGCTGTGGCGCAGACCTTTGGCACCCAATTCTGCGCAGTTGACGGGAACTATCTGCCACTAACTTCAGGACTCATGATTGGGTTCATCCCCAAAGACATGGTGGGCGGACTTGACAACTATATCCTTGCTCACTTCGAGGAGGACTTGGAGAAGTTGAACCTCTATGAGGTCGTAAGGGCGACCTGTTACGGCATTGATATGAAGGTGGCGTGCTTCTACGCCATCCTTGAGTTGTATTGCCCAGCTTCGGGGACCTTCTTCACCCCAATTGGCGAGTTGGGCATGACCTTGCACGAGATGAGGGAAATCTCTGCCCTGCCTTCGGGTCTCTCCCGTATGAGAGTACTTTCCATGCGAGACGGAGTTGGCTCTTCTGGAGAAGAAGCAGGAGCTGTTATTTGAGACTTATCGGGAGTTAATGTGCCATTTGCACATTTGTTCTAGCATCCATGGTGGCAGCAAGGGTAGCTCGAAGAGCTTGAAGAACTGGGCGAGTTACCTATTCCCAGATATGAAGAATGCTCCTGAGGCAGCTCATTGCGGAGTTGCAGATGGCGACATTTTTGAACGGATGGAGGTATGCCTCCAAAGGGATATTGTCATAACAGAAGACGATGGTCCCTATAGGAAGGGTGATGTCCTTCGGAGCTTTCACCATCAGGCTCGTAAGCCGATGTCCCGGAAGGCACTGTTGGCCGGTTTCTTAACGTCTGGTTGAAGAAATGCGTAGTGCCATCCTCCTCGGGTGACATCGTCCACCCGAATGTTTGCTGCCTGCCGTTCGCTTGGTCCATGGCCACCGTCTGGGTCTCCTTCCGGCCATGGTGTGCTGTATTCAAAGAGGCCTTCGCGCATTAACGGAGGTTTTTCTGCAGGCACCGGCGACGAGGCGTGGGAAGGGTGCCATCCTGCCTTGTGATGGACCCAATCCTAGGGTGGGTCTGCCATACACTTACTAATGGCGTGGATTGCCTTGCACTGCCCTTCTTTGATTGAAGCTGGAGAGGACCCTCCGCAAGGTGTTCGAATGGCTCTTCTCCGCCGATTCGAAGGATGTTCTTGGCTGAAGACCTACGTGGCCGAGGCCCGCAAGTTAGTGCGTCGTCATGACGCTTACAACTTATTCCGCTGTTTTTCTCGCATTCGGGGCGCAGGGTACGACGAGGAGGATTCCAAGATGCGGAGTCAGGACGGTCTCCCATGAGTCGGGGGGTTTTTGAGTGGCTGGTCAGCATCCGGCCCTCACATTTATTGTATAGAAGCGGGGATGTCTGCTATTTAGAACCTTACATCCCAAGCCGGTTTGCTCGACAGTTCGGGTACGACCAGCTGTATGTGGGCAACCCCAATCTCGATTTAGCCTTCATGGGGAGTCTCATCGATGGGGCCCGTGCCTGGCGATTCTTTACTGCGGCGGCACTGGGGCGTGGCTGCGCACGCCATTGAAGGATCCCAACCTTCTGACGACCCTGTGCTTTTGCCAGTGGTATGCGGCTTCCAACTCCACACCTCCTGGATTCAATGCCAACCGTTCGGGTGTGAAGTTAATCTCTCATCGACTGAAGCGAAAGGCTTCTGAGAGAAAGGAAGGCAAATGGGTTCGTGTCCCTGGCTTGGAGGAGTTCATCGTTGTAGATGATAGCGAGGCTTCTGATGCAGGGAGTCCTCGCTTCGAGGCGGGGATGGGAGCTGATACTCATGCGGCTGGCTCTGGTGTGTGGTGGGAACATCTTCCCCACGGCGTGCGGGAGAAGTGGAAGAAGAGGATTCTGACGTCCACTTCAAGAGAAAGCGGGCAGGTAGCTCTCGTAGGAAATCATTGGCGAAGAAGCCCCGTCGCCAAGCTCCTACGATTGTCGTAGAGGGTTATCCCTCTACAGCGATTCCTCCTGCTGCCCCATTAGCAGCTGAACCGTCGGTTGCTGAACCGACTAGTGGTGAATTCGCTCCAGGTCTGGGTAAGGTTAAGCTTGTTCATATAATACGCCTTTTGTGCGTTCCCATTGATTATTATCAATCTTTTTTGATTGTAGGAGCTGAGGCAGCTGGAGAACAAGGGGAACATTATGATCCCTATTCACTTATGGAGCTGAAGCTGGTTCTTTTGCCCGTCCGGAAGAGTCCGGAGGTGATGTGGCCGACATTGGTCCTTCGGGCGCTGGGACTTCTAAAGGAAGTCCTGAGGCATCGAGTTCTATCGGGTGGTCCACAGGATACTCGGCAAGCGAAAGCGAGCCGGCTGTTCGTGCTGATTCTGGCAAAAATTTTCCGATGGAGCCCCTGGAGACTGGTGCGGCCGACGAGATGTTCAAGGCAACATCATCCTTTGGTATTGTCCTAACCTCTTGGCTTCTTCTGCATGTAGTGTCCCGACTAACCGCGGTCTTGTTACAGGTGTTCGGCCTCAAGATGCATCAGCTTCAGGAGAGCCGGTAAATCTCCCCGAAGGGTCAAGGGGTGACATGAGCGCTTCGACCACGGCTGATGCTGCTATGTTGGACGCGCTGTACGGCGACCTGCCTTCATATCGGCCCAAGTCAGCCGAAAGGCCGAAAGCTGCGGAGGCGGCAGTCCGGAGGTGTCCTCACTCCCAACTGTATCAATGAGTGGGGTGCCGACAATTTTGCCAAGTACGGAGCTGAGGGTGATCACAAGCCCTACTTCTCCAACCCTGGTGGTTGAGCCTGCTGCTCAGGAGGTGGTTGCTAGTCCTTCTTCCGCGATGGCTGGCGTTCTGATTTCGATGAGGACTCCGCCGAGATCGCCCTCGGCTTGTCCGGCTGCTATCAGTGCCCCCGCCGCTTCTTCTACGACGGCGTCGACCAGGCTGGTGGACTATTCCGAGGTTGCCTCTTTTACCGGAAGTGGCTGAGGTCGAGAACGATTACATCGGTGACCTGGTCGATAACTTTTATAAAGGCTTAGGGCGGACTATCGACCTGGTTCTGAAGGGCTCAACTATGCCATTCTCAAGGTTAAAGGGGGTCCTCTCCCGTGATATTGAGAGTATTCGGGACTTTGAGGGATATCACCAGGCCACTGCTTTGGAGCTCCTGGTGGATGAATTTGAGAAGGATGCGGAGGAATGGCGCCGCCTTCACCGTTCGGACCCGGAGTCTTTAGTTGATGACCGGCTCGCGTTTCTCATTGCTCAAAAGCACGAGACCCGGTTTGCCGCTCAAGAGGCTGCTAAGGCTATCTCTTCTGATTTGAAATCCTTGGAAACAAGGCAAGCGGAGGTTGGAAGTGCAATTGACGCCTCCACTAGCGCTCTTCTTGGCGCTGAGGATAAGATTGCGAAGGCTGAGGAAATGATTAGGAAAGCAAATCTCCTCTTATCCAAGGCCATACCGGTGCGTCTTGAGGAAACTGCGCGGCTTGAAGAGCTCAAAGCTCAGAGTGAGGAGCTTGCGCGGCAGGCGTTGTCACAGAGGGCAACTTTGGCGGAGGCCGAAGCTCGTCTGGCTCAGGCGGAAGATTTCAATGAGGCTGAGCTGAGGTCGCAAGCGCTTGCCCAGGCTGCTGACGACAGGAAGACGAGGCTAAACACCCTCGGAGAGCGGCTCAGATCGTACATGTACGCTTGTAGCTCCATGTACTTTATCCTCTTGAAATGAATGAAAATTCTTTCTCCTTTTGTCGAATCTTCAATCTTGTTCTTCTTTTTGAATTGCGATTCCGAATTGTAGTGCAATTCCTTGAGAACATAATTCTTGTTGGGTTGGATAATGAGACTTGGCTACCTGTCAGTTCAGAGGTCGCGATGACATAACTGGTGAGACGCACCAAGCTCAAAGCTAGCCTTTGCGGGGCTAAAAAGAGGGGGGGTACTTGCCTTTTGTAGATGTCAGCAAGTATCAGGATTGAGACTTGGCTGTCTGCTGGTTCAGAGGTCGCAATGACGTAACCGATTGAGACGCCACCAAGCTTCAAAGAAGGTGATACTTATCTTTTGTAAATGTCAATAAGTATCAAGACCTGTCTTTTGTAAATGTCAACAGGGCTCAGAATTGAGACTTAGCTGTCTGCTGGTTCAGAGGTCGCAATGACATAACCGAATGAGACGCCACCAAGCTCCAAAAATTGGTGATACTCGTCTTTTGTAAATGTCAACGAGTATCGAGACCTGTCTTTTGTAAATGTCAAACAGGGCTCGAAATTGAGACTTAGCTGTCTGCTGGTTCAGAGGTCGCAATGACATAACCGGATGAGACGCCACCAAGCTTCAAAAATTGTTTGATACTCGTCTTTTGTAAATGTCAACGAGTATCGAGACCTGTCTTTTGTAAATGTCAACAGGGCTCGGAATTGAGACTTAGCTGTCTGATGGTTCAGAGGTCGCAATGACATAACTGATTGAGACGCCACCAAGCTTCAAAGAAGGTGATACTTATCTTTTGTAAATGTCAATAAGTATCGAGACCTGTCTTTTGTAAATGTCAACAGGGCTCGGAATTGAGACTTAGCTGTCTGCTGGTTCAGAGGTCGCAATGACATAACCGAATGAGACGCCACCAAGCTCCAAAAATTGGTGATACTCGTCTTTTGTAAATGTCAACGAGTATCGAGACCTGTCTTTTATAAATGTCAACAGGGCTCAGAATTGAGACTTAGCTGTCTGCTGGTTCAGAGGTCGCAATGACATAACCGGATGAGACGCCACCAAGCTTCAAGAGTTGGTGATACTCGTCTTTTGTAAATGTCAACGAGTATCGAGACCTGTCTTTTGTAAATGTCAACAGGGCTCGGAATTGAGACTTAGCCGTCTGCTGGTTCAGAGGTCGCAATGACATAACCGATTGAGACGCCACCAAGCTTCAAAGAAGGGTGATACTTATCTTTGTAAATATCAATAAGTATCGAGACCTGTCTTTGTAAATGTCAACAGGGCTCGGAATTGAGACTTAGTTGTCTGCTGGTTCAGAGGTCGCAATGACATAACCGAATGAGACGCCACCAAGCTCCAAAAATTGGTGATACTCGTCTTTTGTAAATGTCAACGAGTATCGAGACATGTCTTTTGTAAATGTCAACAGGGCTCGGAATTGAGACTTAGCCGTCTGCTGGTTCAGAGGTCGCAATGACATAACCGGATGAGATGCCACCAAGCTTCAAAAATTGGTGATACTCGTCTTTTGTAAATGTCAACGAGTATCGAGACCTGTCTTTTGTAAACGTCAACAGGGCTCGGAATTGAGACTTAGCCGTCTGCTGGTTCAGAGGTCGCAATGACATAACCGGATGAGACGCCACCAAGCTTCAAAAATTGGTAATACTCGTCTTTTGTAAATGTCAACGAGTATCGAGACCTGTCTTTTGTAAATGTCAACAGGGCTCGGAATTGAGACTTAGCCGTCTGCTGGTTCAGAGGGCGCAATGACATAACCGGATGAGACGCCACCAAGCTTCAAAAATTGGTGATACTCGTCTTTTATAAATGTCAACGAGTATCGAGACCTGTCTTTTGTAAATGTCAACAGGGCTCGGAATTGAGACTTAGCTGTCTGCTGGTTCAGAGGTCGCAATGACATAACCGAATGAGACGCCACCAAGCTCAAGGTTGGTGATACTTATCCTTTGTAAATGTCAATAAGTATCGAGACCTGTCTTTTATAAATATCAACAGGGCTCAAGGTTGAGACTTGGCTGTCTGTTGGGTTCAGAGGTCGCAATGACATAACCGAATGAGACGCCACCAAGCTCAAAGTTGTAATGGAGTTTGGGAAGAGGTCTCGTTTTCACGGGGAGAAACGAGGGAATCACTTTCATAGGTTTAATGTTAACGTAACCGTGAAATGTATATGTGGTCTTACCATTCTATAGATGAGAATTGGTAAGTGATTTTGGAGGTCTCGTTTTCACAGGGAGAAACGAGGGAATCACTGTCATAGGTTTAATGTTAACGTAACAGTGAAATGTATATGTGGTCTTACCATTCTATGGATGAGAATTGGTAAGTGATTTTGGAGAGGGAATCAAATGGGAACAGGTCCCTTAGGATTTTTAGCAAATCCCAGCTGTCAACGGGTTTGATATGCCTTTACCAACTACCGTTTGAGTTGGGCTAGCCATGCTATTCCCCTCAGCATGATGAGTTGTCGAGGACTCATGTTGGGCTTAAAGGCCAACATTTTCCTCTATCATTAATCGTTAAGGATATTGGATTATCGGGTTAATGTCTGCATAACCCTGACTCTCCTTTAGGATAACCGGTGCTCGGCCAGGTTCCTGTTGGTTTATGGCTATATGACCTCACTTGGAGGAAGAGAAAGGCTCTCTTTGTGTGTGCTTTGCACACGAAGGTCTTGATCAGAGATGTAATGTTAACTTGATCATAAGAAGGATCCTTGATTAAGGATAATACTTCTTTAAGAACTTGCCATTGATCGGCATCATGAGTAGGTCGCCCTCTGCAGTCGTGAGGCGGTATGCTCCGTTCGAATAGACTGTTTCTATTACAAACGGTCCTTCCCATTTAGGCTGAAATTTGCCTTTGGTCTTGTGCGTCATAATCATCGGTCGTCTGACGGCTAAAACCAGGTCTCCTTTTTGGAAGACTCTCTGTTTGACCTTCTTATTGAAGGCTTTTGAGATTCGAGCTTGATATAGCTCGATATGCTGCTGAGCTTGTAGCCGCTTCTCATCTAAGGCTTCGAGCTCTTGAAGACGCAATCGATCATTGTCTTCTAATGTGCACTTGGTGGTCAGAGCAACTCGCAATGACGGCATCTGGATTTCCAACGGGATGACTGCTTCGCACCCATATACCAGGGAAAAAGGCGTATTGCCTGTCGGTGTCCGAACCGTGGTTCGGTAGGCCCAAAGACATTCACCAAGCTTTTCGTCCCAATTTCGCTTGTTTGAGGAGACGAATTTCTTGAGTAGCTTGATGATCGTTTTGTTGAATGCTTCTGCCAAGCCGTTAGCGATGGGATTATAGGCAGTTGAAGCCACATTCTGAATTCGGTATTTATCGCAGAACCGATAGAATACTTGGCTTATGAATTGGGGACCGTTGTCGTGGATGATCCGCCTAGGGACACCAAATCGATGAATGACATGGTGCTTGATGAAATTAACCACATTAGAGGTTTTGACTTCAACCAGTGGTATAGCCTCTGCCCACTTTGAGAAGTAATCGGTTATTGCCAGGATGAACCGGTGACCTCTTGTCGAAGAGGGGCTAATCGGCCCTACGACGTCTATACCCCATGCTTCAAATGGCCATGAAGCAACAGTCGGGTGGAGCAACTCCGAAGGCTGGTGTATGAAGTCCGCATGGACTTGGCATGCTTTACACCTTCGTGCGTACTGGATGGCATCGGCTATCATGGTTGGCCAATAATATCCCAGCCTATGCAACCTGTCTTTAAGCTTTGGACCTGGTTGATGAGCTCCGCAAGTGCCATCGTGCGCTTCTTGAAGCGCTTCCTGTGCCTCTGAATTAGAAAGGCAACGGAGGAGGACACCGTCATATGAACGACGGTAAAGTGTCTTCAGAGTTGGATCGTAGTAGAAACGGAGAGACCTTCGTCTGACGGACGCCGCTTCTTTAGGATCGTCTGGAAGTAGACCGTGCAAAGCATAGTCAATGAGAGGAAAGCACCAATCCCTCAGCTCAAGATCCGTAGAGACATTATAGACTTCTCGAATTCTTAGCATGTGCTTGGAGCATACAAGATGTCGAGTTGCGACTGTGAGGTGATACTCGGTGTCGGCTGGCAAGGCTAGCGTCATTGCTAATGCAGCAAGAGCGTCCGCCTTGGTATTCTGAGATCGAGACACATGCCCGATGTAGAAACCTTCAAATAGGTTAGCCAATTCGATGGCTGTATGGTAATAAGGCACCAAGTCCTCATGGCGGACTTCGTATTCGCCTTTAACCTGATTGATGATCAGTTTTGAATCGCCATAGGCTTCAAGGTAGCGTACCCCCATTCCATGGGCGAGCTGAAGACCAATGAGCAGAGCATTATATTCTGCTACATTGTTGGAGCATGATTCTGTCAAAGAAAATGCTCTGGGAAGAACATGGTTCTGCGGGGAGATAAACACAACCCCCACTCCGGCAATAATCTTGCCTTTAGGGCCCATTCGCGATGCTCCATCAAAGAACATCTGCCATACTTCCTCTTCTGAGGTTATATTAGACTCGAAGACCTCATCAGGGATGTCTTCGTGAAGCTTTGAGTGTTCCGGAACTGGATGAGCAGCCAAGAACTCTGCAAGGGCCTGGCCTTTAACCGCCTTCTGAGGGGTGAAGATCATGTCATATTGAGACAATAAAAGTGCCCACTTAGCCAATCTTGAATTCAATGATCCTGGCTTCGTCATAAGAAGACGCAATGGGTTTACTCTGGAGATGACCTGTATGGTCTGGCCGACCAAATAATGTCGTGTCTTCTGAACAGCGAAGACGAGAGCTAGACACTCTTTCTCGATAGGGTTGTAGCGAGATTCTGCTCCTATGAGAGTTCTGCTCAGATAATAAATGGCCTGCTCGTGGCCATTGTCGTCCTTTTGAGCGAGAAGGGCACCGAGGGAGTAGTCCAGAGCTTTTACATAAAGCAAGAACGGTTTTCCTGATGTAGGGGCCACCAAGACTGGAGGTTTTGTGAGATACCTCTTGATGTCTTCATAAGCTTCTTGGCAAGCTTGATCCCATACGAAGGAAGCACCCTTTTTCATGAGTCGGGTGAACGGCTGACAGCGGCCTGAGAGATTTGCGATGAATCTCCTAATATAAGCCAGCCTGCCTTGCAGGCCTCTGAGCTCTTTGAGATTCCTCGGTGGATGCATGCTCTGAATGGCTTTGACTTTGTCTGGGTCAAGATGAATCCCTTTTGATGTGACAATGAACCCAAGGAACTTGCCACTTGACACTCCCAAGAAGGATTTTGTCGGGTTCATTTTCAGTTGATGAGCCCGCATTATGTCGAACATCGTTCTCAGGTCGCGAAGATGTTCATTCTTGTTGCGGCTTTTGACGGCAATGTCGTCGACGTAGCACTCCACTGTTTTTCGGAGATGATCGCGGAAGATTGTACTCATTGCCCGCTGATAGGTTGCTCCGGCGTTCTTCAGTCCGAAGGGCATTACAGTGTAGCAGTATACCCCCAATGGTGTTCGGAACGAAGTATGCTTCTCATCGTCGGGATACATCTTAATCTGGTTGTACCCTGAAAAGCCGTCCATGAAAGACATCCTTTCGAACCCGCATGTGTTGTCAATCATGACGTCGGTGATGGGTAGCGGAAATTCATCCTTGGGACAGGCCGTATTGAGATCACGGTAGTCGATGCAGATCCGTATTTTCCCGTTCTTCTTGAGGACGGGGACTATATTAGCCACCCAATCTGGATGTTGCTCCTCCCGGATGAAGCCACATGCAATGAGCTTGTGAACTTCGGCTTCAATAGCTTCCATGATGTTCGGGCGAAACCGACGTTGTTGCTGCTTGACTGGCTTAACGTCGGGTTTGATGTTTAGACGGTGCATAGCGACCTGCGGATCAAGTCCAGGCATGTCTTCGTAGTTCCATGCGAAGACGTTTATATACTCTCTTACGAGTATTATCAATTCTTTCTTTTCTGTAAGTGATAGGCTTTCACTTGTAAAGATGGGCTTAGGGTGGTCTTGATTACCCAGATTGACCTGCATCACCTTGTCTTCAGTAGGTGGCTCGCGCAGTTCGAATCGTTTTTCCCATTGAAGGTCTAATTGCTGGGCCCATGGTTCCTCATCGGTGGCTTCTGCGGGCTCCAATTGACTGCTTGAGGTCGTATTAGCAGTGAGGTCTTTGAACATTCCTCCTATGCTGATATCGGAGTCCCACTCGGAGGATGAAGCCGAATGTGATGGAAATGATCCATCGTCCTTGACTTGAACTGTTACTGATGATGTGGGTGTGACGTAACCCAACCCCCTGCGTGTACTATCATAGTAATTTGCAGGCTTCCCTTTAGGCACAAAGTTCCGCATTAAACCGCGCCTTCCTTTTCCGAAATTCAGGCATGCTCCGTGCTTCAAGTCGTACCCCCATTTTCTTCATAATATGGCGCGCTGGCCGCGCGTAATGAAAGAATTGTGGAGTGTCTGAATCTGAGCTTGAATCTGCAGTTGTGGATCCCCGTGGCCGGGTTCTACCGAAGATTATCGGCGACTGACCTTGTTTGGACGGAGGGATCACCAGTGTGGCCCCCTCTATAGCTTCCACAGATGTGCTGGCCACACTTGGCTCATGTACGGGCACATGCAGAGAGCCATCCGTAATGGATTTAATCGACCCAATACTCGCAGGATAATCAAAAGAAATATTATCATTAATTACCCATTCACCTTCATCCTCTGAAGGAGTATTACATAGGGGATTATTGAGACATGCTATAATTGGTTCACCAATCAGAATGGCTGGCATGCCTGTTTCGGATTCTGAATCCGCCTCGTTGCCACTTTCATCATCGTCCGGCAACGATTCTTTGAGTGCTCTACCGGCCTCTTGATATAGGAGAGCGTCAGTGAAGTAGTTTTCCACCCCTTTGAATGGTTGCCTCTCAGTAAAGACAATTCGTACTGTCACATCATCTTCAACATATTTGAAGCATTGATGAAGGGTGGAAGGGACGATCCAGTTGGCATGGATCCATGGCCGTCCCAGCAGCAGGTTATATGATGTGTCAGCATCAATGACATAGCATGTCACTTCTGACTTCAGGCTCCCAATTCTGCAACGGAGCCGAATTTTCCCAAGTGGGTGACTGCTTCCGGCGTTGAAACCATATATTGTAGTAGTGGTTGCGGACAACCTGTACAATGGTATGCCGAGGAAGTAGAGAAGCCTTTTGGGGATGATGCTGAGTGCAGAGCCCGGATCGACTTGTATTCTTTCAATGCATGTTGAACCGATATATCCGGTGTAGTACAGAGGTCGATCGTGCTTGTTGTCTTTGAGAAGCATATTTTCCGTCGTGAATGTAATAGCGGGCACCTTTGATTGTGCATGATGACATTCTGGGCAAGGAGGCTGAACATCGTCGTTAGGGATTTCAGGCATGCATGTCAGAAAGGATTCTGAATTGACTAGCGCCTCCCTGAGTGCTTCTCTTGTCTCTTTTGAGAGGCGAAGGAGCTCGTGTATAGTGATACGAGCTGGGATATTGGCCAGCTGAGCCAATATGTCAAACCGAAAGGGCGTATCAAACCCTTGGCCTGGTGGTTTCTTCAACACGTGATCGAATCGTACCTCCTTAGGCCTCTCTTTTCCCTTGGTTGGGATTGGAGTGGATGCTGGTGCTTGTACTAACGTCGTTTGCTGTTGTGTCTCGTCAGTAGACTTTTCATACTGCCTCAAGTATGATTTTCCTGATCGGGTGCCCGTCTGTTGAGGCGTATCGGCTTGCGCCGTGCAAGCAAGCTCTTCTCCTTCTGAATCACTGAGGGAAGCCGATGTAAGATTGCCGTCGTCTGGCAGGATGGAGATGACATTGCAAGACTTGCCCTTTGAGTTGGGCTGCTTTGGATCCCGCTGTACGTCTTGGACGAGGTCTGGATGTATCCACATGACTTCTCCTGTCTCCAATGTTAAGGGAACAAGACCCTTATTGTTTTGAGCTGTAACTGGAAGATGCTTGACTTCCAACCGTGGCGCAGGGACGGAATAAGTCCCATCAGGAACTGTGACCTTCGGGGATTTGCCGAACTCAAGAGTCACCGTATTGGCAGTGACTTTCTTCTGCTCCGTCTTCAATGTCAGAACCCCGGCATCGACCAGGGCTTGTATTCTGTCCTTGAGGACATAACACTTGTCAGTAGGATGGTGGATCATCCTGTGGTAGAGGCAGTATTTAGGGTCATTTGTGCGCCCTATCTCATTGGGACGCCGAGCATCTGGCAGCTTCATTTTGTTCCCTTTGTGGAGCAGATGGAATATGGTGACCACCTAATCGTCTTTGAACGAATACTGCTTTGGAGGGAATTTAGGCTCCTGATTGTTGAAGCCACTCTTCTTGGCCTTCGACTGCACATCTCCGGATAACTTCACAGACATAGTCTCTTTGCCTTTAGCTTGAGAAGATTGCGGTAGGTCGCTACGCCCTTTGTTGTTCATCCCCCACTTGCCTCTAGGGGCGGATGGTTCGAACTTTTTAGCTGACTTCTCGGCTATCTCAGCTTGTTCGACCAATTCTTTCCAAGTGTGGGCTTTAACAGCCCCCATGCGAACTTCCACTTGGTCTAGGAAGTTGTGTCTGCATGTCTGTAAGAGCATGGGTAATGGCATCCCTGCTGGGCACATCAAGGATAAGTTTCTAAACCGTTCAATGTAGTCACGGACAGATTCGCCCTTCTTCTGTACAGTGGAGAGGAGCTTGTCCATGGTCACTTCGGTGTCGTCCTCATAGAAACGAGAGAGGAACCGAGTTTTCAGGTCGATCCAGGAGTTGATAGAGCCCGGGGGAAGACTGCGAAACCAGTCAAATGCCACCCCTTTAAGGTGCCAATGAAAAGCCTAGCCATGATGGCGTCATTGCTTATAACATTACCAGTCTGAGACCGGAAATAGTAGATGTGCTGATTTGGCGAGCTCTTTCCATCATAGGTATGCAGCGTTGGCGGTTTGAACTTCGGTGGATATGGCACCGAATCCCACTCCAGCAGATAAGGACGGACTGCCCCTACCTTCTTTAATTCATCCCTCTGAGCTAGGGATGCGATTTGAGCTTGGAGGCCCTTAAGGACTTCGGCGTCTAAGGAAGAACCCTCCTTGGATTTCTCCGGCTTTGGTTGCTCATTGCTGAAGTGTTCCTCCTCATCGTGATTACTCCCGGCATCATTGTTATTCCGGTTATTGAGGAGTTGAGCAAGCATCTGTTGAATATTGTCCAGAGCCTCTTGCTGAGTTCTGAAAGTTTGCTCCTGAGCTTCCAGGCGCCGACGAAGATCGTCGTTGACGTTATCAGCCATATTGACTGATGCCCTGTCTGTTCGCACTGAACAGACTGTGGCCGAAGAAGCATACCCGCTATCTTCATCTTCTTCGTCCAATGATTGGAGTGATCTCCTGGGCTATGACGAGGCTAGGGCCGCCGAGGAAGAAGGCTGTCCATAAGTGTAGGGTATCGCCACCCTGGATCTGGTGTTCCGGAAAACACCTTCTTCATGCACCAAGACTCGCCTAAGCCTGGGCTGTAATCTGGATCTGGGGAGCTGTAGGGGGTGTCGTCAGCTGTTTGTCTTCTCCTGCGCAGCTCTCGTCCCCTTCTGGTCATGTTGACGGATGCAGAGGGTAGATCTCGCGAGATGCTCCTTTTGCGGTGCTTCATCGGAGCTTGTACCGATAGTCGATCAAAAACTGACCGTCGTCTTGTGGCGGGGATTGGTCCCAGCCGGCAATGGACCGAGTGGAGTGTCACCAGCTGACATCCCACTTGTTGACAACAGGGGAAAGAGGTTTGTCTATCCGTCAACAATTTCCTCAAATCAGACCCGGTTGGGTCCCTGCAATCGAGCGCAAAGGCTCTTTTGGATCGCACATAGGACGATGTCCTGCTTCTTTTATCCCTGCAGATGGGATTAGCACTGAATAGCGCTTTGGTTCTAGCTTCGCCATCAGACGCGAACTTAGTGCTTGACGCACTGGAAAGCGGAGCACGCTGTGGTGCTTTACCCGCTATGCTGCTGCGAAGGTAATTAGCCTTAGATGGTACTTTGGCTTTGGCTTTGCGGTCATGAACCCTGCGCGTACGCTGTGGTACAGTAGCTTCGCTCATGAGAACGAGGCCGGCGCGAGGCATCGCTGCTCTTGAATTGGGTGACGGTATGATTGCCGTTGTAACTTTATGATTGGAGCAGACAGGCATCTTGCCTTTTTCTTCGCGGGAGAGGCGCGGTTTAGGCGTAGCTACGCCTGAAGTTTCGGTTGAAGACTTCTGTTTAGGCTTCCATATCCGCCTTGGCAGAGGAGACTTAGGTTCGCAAGGAACCTGATTAGCCACACACGAGGCTGAGGGGTGTTGGCAGAATTCTGCTTCTGGTTTCTGATTTGAAACCTTGGTCATAGAAACCCTCCTATGCTTCCGTGCTCGAAGCATTGGGCCACCCCAGAGAGGACTTCTTCAAATCTTCCTTGATCGAACTGAACCACCAAGTTCTTACAAGTGAAGGAATCAGACTGCGGACATGCTTCCTTGTTGCGCCAAATAACCGCAGTAGGTTCGCAGAGAACCTTTTCAGTCTCCGCAGAGACTTTCCTTGAAGATTCAACCAGAGAGGCTCTGGCTGTACCGGCAATTCTGAATTCAGAGTTAGACCCGAAGGTCTGTTCGTCGCATTGCGACACTTGATTCTCGGCAGTGGAGAATTTCTTCCCAGCGGAGTCGCCATCTTGTTTTCCATTATGTTTGCAAAGGGGGAAACTTACAATAAAAGAGTTGAGGAGCTAAATTACAAGTATTCTTAAAAAGATTACAAGTAGATCTCCTCAGAAATTCTGGAGAAGTGTGCCGATAGGAGTCTGGTCAGCGCGCGACCACTTTGTACCTTTGACGATGCGAGCGATGAGATTCCCTTCTCGCCTGGTTCGGGGAATCAGAGAATAGAAGGTTGGTAGAACCCTCTTGCTGCTTCTCAAAATCGCCTTCAATTAGGAATTCCTTCTCGCCTGGTTCCGGAGATTCCTTGAGAAGAAGGACGATGTTAGGGTATCAACACCCTGGATAGAGAAAGAAATTCTCTAAAAGGTCTCTGAATTCGAGAGTGCACGGTGCGTCGTGAAGAAGCCTCTGCTTGTGGAGTCCTCTTGTGTGCCTATGCGTGCGTATTCGTGCCTCTCCTTGTACCCTTGATGGGCTATTTATAGGGAGAGCAAGGGTATAATCGTCCCTTGAAGATATGGAAACAGATTGAGTCAAATCTGTTTAAATCTGGAAAGTAGCCTTGCTGCGAGGCTAGGATCAGCTTCTGCGAAGCTAGAATTGGCAGGTCGGTGGACCTTCTCGATCTGTTTTGATCCTTTCCATATCGTTAGAGGATTTCCCCTGATCTTCTTACTCGTTTTAGGAGAGTCAAGAGATTGTGGCAATCAACTGCCAAATTTGATCTCTGATTGGATTTGATCTGATTGGATCCGATCTCATCCGGAGATTTGATTGGTCAAAGGTTGACCATAGTAGTTTCATAGCAGCGCTGTCCGCATTGAGCTCGTAGCGGGGCTAGAGGCAGCTTTTGGCGAAGTCCGAAAGAAACCCTTTGGCGGAGCTGGAAGTCCTCTGTGGCGAAGTTTGCGAGTTAGCTTCTTGGCGAGGCTTTGGATGGCTTCGAGGCGAAGTCAAGTGATATTAGCCTCTCAAGCGAGGCTATCCCTTTGGGCTCATGCGATGCTAAGTGCTAGCACCTTAGACCTGCTGAGGTCTGTTTAGAAACAATCCGGGTTCACTGTCTGCTTGCTGGATCAGTAGAGTCCAAGTTGCTTCCTTGTCCCTCGGAGATGGGTGAAAACTGGTCTTCAGCTCGTCTGTCACTTGTCTTTTGTAAATGTCAACAAGTTTAGACATTGTTCGGACCAATAAGAATCTTGTCTTTTTTAAGTGTCAACATGCTTGAACTTGCAGAAAATGTCTGAGACTAATCAAGATAGCTCAAGTAAGGCACCAAACATGCCGTTACAAGCTATGATGCCAACTCCAATTCCTAACCCGAAGCCGGAGAAGCCAGAAAAATTTGATGGCACAGAATTCAAGAGGTGGCAACAGAAGATGATCTTCTACTTGACCACTCTTCATCTGGCCAGATTCCTGCAAGAAGATCCACCAGAACCTGCAACTGATGCATGGACTCAATGTGACTTCCTTTGCCGAAATTATATTTTAAATGGACTGGATGACTCTCTTTACAATGTCTACAGTCCCATCACAACGGAAAAGAAGTTATGGGCCAGTCTTGACAAGAAGTACAAGACTGAGGATGCTGGTACTAAGAAGTTCGTCGTAGGACGATTTCAGGAGTACAAAATGGTAGACAGCAAGACTGTAATCAGTCAGGTGCAAGAGTTCCAACTTATCTTGCACGAGATAGAAGCCGAAGGTAAGATCCTACCTGAAACTTTTCAGGTTGCTACTATCGTGGAGAAACTCCCACCTGCGTGGAGAGATTTCAAGAACTACCTTAAGCACAAGCGAAAGGAGTTGAAGTTGGAAGATCTCATTGTGAGGCTTCGAATCGAGGAGGACAACAGAAAGTCCGAGAAAAGGAGCAGTAAGAACTCCTACGAAGCAAAAGCAAATGTGATCGAGGACTCAAAGGGGAAAGCGTCTACTTCCAAAAGCTTAAAGCGGAAGAAGACTTCTCAGGGGTACAAAGGCAAGGTCCAAGAAGGTAAGAACATGCGCTTCAAGGGAACTTGCTACATCTGCAACAAAGAGGGGCATAAGGCGAATGAATGTCGCAGCCGTCTCAAACAAAACAAGAATCTTGTTGATGGTCTTTTTAAAGACAATGTTGCAGTGGTAGACAAAAAGTCTGTGTATTTGTACCCGAAGCTTATAAATAAAGGAAATTCTTCTGTTTATTTGCTTGAGTCTCCTATTTTGTGGCATGCTAGATTAGGGCATGTAAATTACAAGTCTTTGAAGAACTTGTCTAATCTGGGATATATTCCAAAACTCAACTTGGAAGAAATTCGCAAGTGTGAGATTTGTGTTGAGGCCAAGTTGGCGAAAAATTTATTTCACTCAATTGATCGAAATACAGAACCTTTAGGGTAATTCATAGCGATCTGTGTGACTTGAAATTTATGCCAACTAGAGACGGTAAAAAGTATTTCATTACTTTTATCGATGACTGTACAAGATATTGTTATACGTATCTTTTAAACAGTAAGGATGAGGCAATAAATATGTTTATAACATATAAGGCCGAAGTTGAGAATCAACTCAATAAGAAAAACAAGATTCTAAAATCCGATAGAGGCGGAGAATATGAATCAAATGATTTTAGTGAGTTATATGCTAGTTTTGGTATAATATATCAAACTACAGCACCATACACTCCCCAGCAGAATGGAATTGCTGAACGGAAGAACAGAACTTTGAAGGAGATGGTTAATTCCATGCTCGTAAGTTCTGGAGCTCCGCAGAACTTGTGGGGGGAAGCTCTATTAACTGCAAATCATATTCTAAATAGAGTACCCCACAAGAAACTTGGTCTTATACCATTCGAGTTATGGCATGGAAGGACACCTTCCTACCATTACCTCAAAATGTGGGGGTGCCTTGCAAAGGTGCTAGCACCATTACCTAAAAAGACTAAGTTGGGAGTAAAAACTATGGACTGCATATTCATAGGCTATGCCTTGAATAGTAGTGCCTACAGATTTCTGGTTCATAAATCAGAAATACCAGATATTCATGTAAACATGATTATCGAATCTCGAGATGTTGTGTTCTTTGAAAACATCTTTCCGTACAAACGAAAAGCAGATAAGACTTCTGGGAAAAGAACACACGAGATGGCGTTCAGGGACGAAAGCCCCGAGGAACCAATTGTTAATGCGGAAACTGAACCAAGAAGAAGTCAGAGATCTAGAATCTCAAAATCTTTTGGTCCAGATTTCATAGCATACGCTATTGAGAGCGAGCCTCAAACATTTAAAGAGGTTATGTCAACCCCAGAAGCACAAATGTGGAAAGAAGCTATAAATAGCGAAATAGAATCTATACTAAGTAATCATACTTGGGAATTGGTAAACTTGCCTCCTGGCAGTAAACCAATTGGGTGTAAGTGAATTTTCAAAAGAAAATTAAAACCTGATGGATCTATCGATAAGTACAAGGCTAGATTAGTAGCCAAGGGTTATCGACAAATAGAAGGACTTGACTACTTCGATACTTATTCACCAGTAATAAGAATAACGTCCATTCGGATGTTAATTGCAATTACAGTATTGCACAACTTAGATATCTATCAAATGGATGTCAAGACTGCATTCTTAAATGGTGAATTAAGTGAAGAGATATATATGGAGCAACCTGAAGGATTTAAAGTCAAGGGCCAAGAACACAAGGTGTGTAAATTGGTAAAATCCTTATATGGTTTAAAGCAGGCTCCTAAACAATGGCATGAGAAATTTGATAGTGTCATGATCAAAGATGGATTCACTATCAATGAATGCGATAAGTGTGTTTACACGAAAATAGTTGGAGATGCATGTATCATTGTTTGTCTTTATGTAGACGACATGTTGATACTTGGGACTAATATTGAGATTATTAAGTCCACTAAAAGAATGTTATCCAACAGTTTTGATATGAAGGATCTGGGGGTTGCTGATGTAATTTTAGGAATTAAAATTACTAGAACACCAGATGGAATCAGTCTATCTCAATCTCACTACGTGGATAAGATGATAGAAAGATTCAAGGATCATGGGATAAAGGAGAATACAAATCCTTTTCTCCCACACGTCCACCTTCATAAGAATACAGGAATTGGAATACGCCAGTTGGAGTATTCTCAGATTATCAGAAGTCTAATATATTTGATGAATTGCACTAGACCCGATATTGCTTACGCTGTAAGCAAGTTAAGTAGATACACTAGCAATCCTAGTGATCTACATTGGACCGCTCTACTACGAGTATTGGGTTACGTATCACATACCAAGGATTATGCCTTGAGATATGGACAGTATCCACCTGTACTGGAAGGATACAGTGATGCTAATGGGATAGCAGATTCTGAGGAATCAAAATCAACTAGCGGATACGTATTTACTCTAGCAGAGCAGCGGTATCATGGAAGTCTTCTAAGCAAACATGTATTGCCCGTTCCACTATGGAATCGGAATTCATAGCCTTAGATAAGGCTAGAGAAGAAGCAGAATGGCTTCGACAATTCTTAGAAGATATACCATTATGGCAAAAGCCAGTGCCCGCTATATGTATACACTGCGATAATCAAGCAGCTATATCTAGGGCACAAAATGTTATATACAACGGTAAGTCTAGACATATTCGTCGTAGACATAATACCGTGAAGCAGTTGCTCTCAAATGGAATTATCTCTATTGACTTTGTATCGTCAAAGGATAATTTAGCGGATCCGTTTACTAAAGGTTTAAGTGGAGAGCGTATAAACTGCGCATCGAGGGGAATGGGTCTAAAAGCCTAACCTTACCGAGTCAGCTTAATGGAAACCTCACTTAGCGACTGGAGATCCCACGGACTAAGTTCAAGAAGAAAAACTAGTTATGATTGACTCAGCAAGTAAGCACTTGGGAGTTTGACTCCAATCCATTCCTAAGGTGCACATAAGTGCTTTTCTATAAGTGGATTAAGGATAAGCTTAACGCTTTTAATGATGCCTATATCTTGTTACTAAACAAGTGGAGTAGAGTAGACTACTCTTAATAGGTCCATCACCTATGTGAGTATAGAGTTGGGTCGGCTCTTTGGGAATTTCTATGGAGGCTGTTATTCCCTAAAGATACTCTCTGAAACCAAGAATGTCCAGGGCCAAAACGGACACAACCGAGAACCAAAGTTGATTTGGAAAGTCACTGTGTGAAGCTTGTTGACTTGGCTTACACTAACGGCTAACAGTTCAAGACCTAGTTCACTGATTAGCCAGTAAGTCCGATAAAGCTTTCGCTATGGAAGGTTCAAGACCTAGTTCACCTATCCTTATGCAGTTTCTTTTCTCAAGTACCTTTCACAATAGAGTCAGTTTCTTTGTGTGTCATTCCTTGAATCTCCATTCATTGTGGGGGATTGTTGGAATTGAAGAATATGAAGGCGAATCTTCGAGTTGAATTATGGCGAGATCCGTTGATCGAATCAACTGGATGATGGTTGGAGTGTGTTCTCCTTCCATTGGGGATGAATGTGGTATATTCACATGTTCAATTCCGACTTCGAATGAATGAGATATTCAAGTCCAAAGATTGCCTAATTCAAAGCCAAAACGGGACTAAAGGTAGCTAAAAGCATTTAGTCCCACATTGGCCATGGGATGGAAGTTTATGGTGTATATATAGAGAAAATTGAGAACAAAGGGCGTGCCCTTTGGGTACTTGGAGTTTTCGCGCGCGAAAAGGATGGAACTATGCCCGCACATGCATGCGCACGCGCGCCGCTCGGCCGGCCGGCCGGCGCCGGCGCCGGTGCCGGGCCGGCTCGGGCATGGGCATGGGCACGGGTTCGGGTTCCCTACCTGGCCTGGTTCTTTTTGAATCGGGTCTCGAAGTATGGGCCGAACCAGCTCCGCTCCCGAACCGGACCGGACCCGCTCCGCTGTCAGGTTGCGAACCTGTTGGACTGCCAACAGTCGCGAACCAATTGGACTGCCAACGCTTGCAAACCAGTTGGACTGCCAACGGTCGCGAACCAATTGGACTGCCAACGGGTGCAAACCAGTTGGACTGCCAAAGGTTGCGAACCAGTTGGACGCCCAAAGGTTGCAATGGTTGGGTCGAAAGGTTGCAATCTTTCAGTCCAGTTGGCCCCTCTTGGAGTGCTATATAAAGCACTCCAAACTCTCAATTGAAAAACACAAAACACACCAATTACAACACCAAGAGCAAACACTTCTCTTCTCTCTCTCTGAGTTCTGAACACTTCAATTTTTCTGCGTTCTGAACTGGGGAGTAGAGTTCTTAAGTGACTTTCAAAAGGGAAGTGGGAAATCCGTAACTCAGTTTCCGAAGCGACTTCCAACGGAGATTCTGCAAAATTCGTTCTGAAAGAAGGCTTAGAAAATTCAACAGATTCTTTTATAGAATTGTTGTCTGAATCTAAGACTTCTGAAGAAGAATATTCTTCAACCTTCCTTCGTCCTCAACAGTGGGTGCTCCTCCAGAGAGTAAAGGCAAATATTCGTTTGAAATTTGTCCTTGTATCGCTGCTTCAACGATCCTGTGGAAGGTACTGGTTGACTACGGTTCGACCGTACGGTGATTTGGTAGTGCTATCCAAATACCGTGAAAGAGTGTTGTATCTTGGGGGACCAGCGTCCATTATCCCGTTAGCACCGGTGCGGGGGACGTAATTGTCTTAAGGAGATTCGCTTTAAGCGTACCTCACTCTAAATACTGTATAAGTGGATTAAGTCCTTTATACAGGGGATATACTTTACAGTATATCGAGACTGACTTAGATTCAGTCTAATTGGTGCTTTAACCAAGGAAGAAAATTGAAAGGTGGTTCTTAAATTAAGGAACGTTCTATTGAACGGAAAACCTCCCACCTGATATTTGCCGACCTGGCCAATTAGATTGTTGATATCTCAGTGATCTTGATTAGTTGTCAGATTGATTCTTATTAAGCAGAATACCCAACATGAGGTAGGAGAATGAAAAATTCCTATTTTGCAATGGAGCAAAACGGAGACCTTAGTCAATTCCATGCGTGGGGGTCCAAGTAAATATATTGACGACTCATGGAAGTTGATGGAAAGCCCGGAAAGTGGTTCAAAGATATATATCAGTATCTTGACCCGCTTGATGGAGATAATATCCGAATGTAGGAGAATGATAATATCATCAACATATTGCAGGCATGAGATCATCGGGTTCGAAGGTCCAACTGATTGAACAAATCCTCCCTCATATGCTTGTTTTAGAACGCATGATAGTACATCTACCCAACGAATAAATAGATATGGTGAGAGGAGATCATCTTGCCTTAACCCATATTTACATCTCAAGGGCGCACCAGGCAAACCATTGACAAGGACAGAAGAGAATCTGGAACTAAGTAAAAATTGTATCTAGCCACACCATCTATCAGCAAAGCCCTGAGCTTGAAGTGCTTTGAGAAGAAAAGATCAATCAATTGTATCAAAAGCTTTTGAGAAATCCAACATAATCTCTGGGGCAGAGGCCACACTATCTGGAATCGATCATCCTTGGAGGAAAGCGGTTGAGATGGGTCAATTAACTCTGTGATCATATTCTTGAGCCTACAAGCAAAGACCTTGGAGATGATTTTTAGAATGTCATTTATCAAACTAATTCGTTTATATTCACCGAGACGCCTAGCTCCTACCATCTTGGGCACCGGAGCAATATAGGTTGTGTTGAAACGAGTTAGATCAACGTTACTATCGTAGAAGGCTTGAAAAATGTCCATGAAGTCTTGTCGAATTATCTGCCAGAAATACTGATAAAAATCTCATGTTAAATCCATCAGGGCCTGGTGCTTTATCAGCTCCCAATGGGAACACTGCACTTAAGATTTCGTCTTCAGTGAAGGTCTCTCGAGGTCTAAAACGAATGGTTGAGATTCAGCTGGATAATATTTCTCCCAATTGACTCCAATATTTAGGGAAGGAGCAGTGTTCCGAGTCGTTCATGAAAGAAGTTGAAAAAAGCATTAGAAATAGCATTATGATTAGATAATTTCTCCCCATTTACTTTCAACAGTGAAATGTGGTTCTTGCTTCTTCTTCTATTAGCCATGTGATGAAAAAGAAATTTGTGTTCCTTTCACCTTCTTTTAGCCATTGGATTCAGGCTCTTCCTGCCCACATGATTCTTCAGTAGTTTGGATTTTCTCTAATTGCAAGATAAGCTGAGAAAAGATGATTACTCTCCATTACTGTAAGGGAATGGTGTCACTCACAATTTGGAAGACTTGAATGGATGCAAGTAGCTGCCTCTTCATAGAGGTCACATGAGTAAAGTTTTGTTGAGTAAGAACTCCCCTACCAGTTCAACAGTTCATCAGTGTGGTTAAAAACATCATCTCGCCACCCAATAAGTTGTCCACTTGATGCCTCAAGATAATTCAAGTGACACCAATTGTAATAAATGAGCCTCCAACAGATTTAAGAAAAGGGTCTGAGGACAAAGTAGTTTTAGTTTCTTGAAGGAGGATAATGTCAATACAATACATTTTAAGAAAGCATCGGATACGATTTCACCATTAAGGACAACCTAGTCCTTTTACATTCCAAGATATGATTAACATAAGCAACAAAGTAACAATCCAAAAGTAGAATCAAAAGTACAAGAGATTAGGTCACCTCAGTGGCACTGCACTTGGTGGCTCTGTCCTGATCCATCTTCCTAGGACTGTCCGCAACACCAGCTCCTGAGGTCCCCAGTGAGGTAATATGGTATAGCGATTTCCCTGATCTACTCATCTGTAATCCCTTTGTAGGGGTCCGCAAACGGGATGTGCACGAAACTGAGTGGGCTAATCATAGGTACCGGTCGAGTAGTATTGTAGGTGGAAATATCTTCGAGAGCTCTCGCTCGTTCTCTCCTAGAGATTCAATCTGAAGTGTTCATCGGCTCTTCAGAACACATGTTACGCACATTCCTACAAATAACTTGAGGAATTATGTTATCTTCAATAAAGTGCATACAGTTGGGAGAGATAACCTGAAGTGGGCGAGTCGTGGCTGTGGTAGATACCGCCAAAGTGATGCCGGGGTGGGTGGGATGCATCTGACAGATGAGGATAGTGGACTTAGAGTCCCTCGAGGCAGGAGCAGGCGAAGATATGCTGACACAAGTTGGGGGTGGAGAGTGGCAGAGGCCACCATCAAGCACTACTTTGGCATTGACTCAAATTCCATAAAAA
The DNA here is from genome assembly GCA_038442645.1 of Agave tequilana. Taxonomy (NCBI): domain Eukaryota; kingdom Viridiplantae; phylum Streptophyta; class Magnoliopsida; order Asparagales; family Asparagaceae; genus Agave; species Agave tequilana. The sequence goes on from JAVJIF010012673.1 coordinate 27,435, forward strand.
TCATTTCTTTCTCTGAAGAGAAATAAAACAAGGTGTGTGTATATATAAAAATAAAGAACACGCACAAAAGAACGAAGCATTCGACAACGGGATGGTTGCGTAGGAGCGGCATTGAAGTCGCCGATCCGCTGAGGCTGTTCGGTGGCTTGCTCAGTGGGAGAGGAAGAGAGTTGTGGGGAAAGGAGAGAGGGAGAGAGAGCTGTGCTAGAGAAGAGAGAAGAGAGGGAGAGAGACTCAGTTGGGAGAGAGGGATATGAGGGTAGAATAGGGTTTTTAGGGGGGAAAAATTAAGTGGCGAGATGAGAGAGGTAATGTTGGAAATGTAGGGGTTGCCTTTAACAGATTGGGTGGGTGCCTTGATTGTTTGGTGCTTTAATCAAAAGTTTGAGTGCATTTATCTGCACTCGACATAAGGCAAATTCTTTCTAGTATAGGTTGGTCATTATGAACATTAAATACTAGAGGCCTTGCTTGGTTTGGATCGCCAAGGTCAAGTCATTATCTGTGAGAAAGGAATAAAGTAAAAATTTTAGGGGTATGTACACCAAAGGTAGGTACATATATTATATGTAATATTATTATTTTTAGATAAACCATGAGGTAAAAAAATCATGTTTTTTATTAATAAGAATTTAATGAAACATCCCCACGTTAGAAGGGCGCAAATATACATAGAAACACTCACACACAATTTGCTCCTTTCTTAAAAAAGGACAAAAATTGAAACCACCGGAACTCCTTCTCAATCGTGGCTTCTCCTCTACACTGTAGATGTGTCATCTACTACTCGAACCCGACCATCTCTTGGCTTGTTCTCCTGCCAGCATCGTCACAACATATGCAGCTCAATCCGATCGTCCCATGACTGGAGCCCCACTATCGAAAGATGTGGCATTCTCCTTTACTGCACTTACAGTATCTGTAGCTCAGTATCAACCATCCCTTGCCTGGTCACAATTTTTACAGTTTTGATCCGGTAATTCTGTGACTAGCTTCCCCACTATCGCTGTTGTGATATGTCCTACTACCACAGTTGCGGCATAAGATCCTGCCTTATTCAATCGGTCATCCCCTCAAAGAGAGCCATCCTTGGCCGACACCCCCAGTAAACTCTCATTGGCCCTTGCTTGGATCTTAGAGTTCTACGAAATCCCCAACTCTTGTCAGCTCAGTGTCATCTCCCTGGATCTCAAGTCCCCCACCGGATCTGTAGGCATAGCATCTGCTGGTAGGGTGATGCACCATCCTATGAAAGAGACAGTAGTTAGGATCATTTGTATGCCCCACTTCAATAGGTAGCCGAACCTCAGGTAACTTGTGCTTGTTACCCTTGTGTAGCAAGTGGAAGATTGTTATCACCTGCTCATCTTGAAGGAGTACACCTTTGACGGGAATTTAAATTCCTGATTGCCATTGGCGTTGCTCTTCTGCTTTGGTTGAGGTTTCTTTCCCCTTTTAGTTGAGAAGACTGCGCTGTATCACACCCTTGGTGCTGACTCCCCACTTGTTCTTAGGGGCAGAGGGCTCAAACTTCTTAGCTGATTTCTCGGCTATCTCAGCTTGCTCAACAAGCTCCTTTCATATATGGTCTTTGACGGCTCCCATACGAACTTCCACTCTTTCGAGGAAATTATGCTGGCATGTTGGAGTAACATGGGTGATGGCATGCCAGCAGGGCACATGAGAGAAAGGTTGCGGACTCTCTCAATATATTCCCGCACAGATTCTCCTCCTTTCTAGACCGTTGAGAGGAGCTTGTCAATAGTCACCTCGTCTCGTCCTCGTAGAATCAAGAGAGGAACCGGGTTTCTAGGTTAATCAAAGAATTGATAGAATCGCTGGGTAGGCTCCTAAACCAATCAAAAGCTACACCCTTAAGGGTGCCGATGAACAGCCTAACCATGATGGCATCGTTATCTATCACATTACCGGTTTGGGACTAGAAGTAATAGATATGCTGGTTGGGTGAGCTCTTGCCATCGTACGTGTTCAACGTAGGTGACTTGAACTTTGGTGGATATGGAACAGAATCCCATTCTAACGGGTAAGGATGAGTCATCCCTACCTTCTTCAGTTTATCCCTCTCGGTTAGGGATGTAATCTGAACTTGGATGTCTTTAATGACCTCGGCATCGATTTAGGACCTTTCCTTCGACCTCTCAGTCTTAGGATGTTTATCGTCATTATGCTTCTCTTCATTATGATGCTACTGGTGTCATTGGTATTCCGGTTGACCAAGAGTTGATCTAACATCTGTTGGATGTTGTCCAAAATTTCCTGCTGAGCCCTGAAAGTCTGCTCTTAGGCCTCCATTCATTGACGAAGATCATTATCATTATTGTCAACCATGTTAGCAGATATGAGTCCCGTTCGTACCGATCTGATGGTGGCTGACGAAGCGTATTCACTAGGCTCCTCCTCCTCATCAGACTATTGGAAAAGGTTTCTCAATGGTGTAGGTGACACAGCTCCTGTTGATGAAAAAGGTTGTCCGTAGTTGTAGGGTATTGTTACCATGGAGCGAGTAGCTTGGAAGGCACCCTCTTGTTCTACGAGAACCTGACTCAAATCGGGGCTACAATCGGAGTTCGGGGAACTAGCTAGAGGAGTAAAGGTTCCTCGTCTCTGTCATCGGGATCGAAATAGATCCCTACCTCTGCTTATCATGTTGACAGAGACGGCTGCAAGATAGACCACTTTTGTTGCCTTTTTCCTCCGGGACCCGGGCTTCTTAAAAATTTGGGCTGACGACCAGTTGAATATCGATTGCTGGCTTGGAGGGGAAGTTAATGGGATGGTTCCCAAATAGCAATAGACGCAGTGGATCGTTACAAGTTGACACCCTGCTTGTCCGGACTGGGATGGCGAGATGTGAACAGGTTTCTCAGAGTTAAGCTTTCGCTTGTTGCTCAAATAGTCTCAAGTTCGCGTTAACCGGACCTAACCGATCCATCACAGAGACTCTAGGGGATTGGAAGTTAGCCTCTTTAGACTTAGCCTTAAAAGCTTTTTTTTGTAGGCGAGCTAGGATAGTTTCGCCTGAAAGAGTAGCTTAGCAAGGCGAATCAATTTTACCTCTGCCCTTGGAGGCGAGCTTATCTTTGTTGTGCATAGTTTTTTCCTTCAAGCGAAACTAAAAGCACCCAATGGCGCTTTATCTCTAGCCTCGCGGCAGAGATCCTTAGCATTTGGTGCTGTAACTGAGAGCGACGTTGAATCAGCAACGCTATTAGCACACAAAGGTGCTTTGGTCTTAGCCTTGTGTGATAGGCAAGGCTGCTCTGTAAAGAGTTGAATTAGCTTCGCGTGATGAAGCTATTTGAGCACTCAGTCTTTGATACTGCCACAAACGACTGTCCTAGCACTACCCAACAGTGCTGATGATGTAAGCGGGGCTGTAGTAACCTCGCTGTTAGTACAAAATGCTTTAGCCTTAGCCTCGCGGGACAGGCGAGGCTTAGTTCTGCGAGGAGTTGAGATAGTCTTGTGATCCAAGACTATCTTAGCTTCGCATGAAGCTAAATTAATAGAAGGGCTGGTGGATTTTGCAACCCACATAACCTTTGAAGATGTTGTTTAAGGTTTACAGGGAACCTTTATACCCTTGCACATAACGTTCATACGTTAGCGCGGGGCTAACTTAGCCTTTGTTGAGACTGTGATAGGCTCCTGTAGGGCCTGTTCAGCCTCGCGTGAGGTAGTGATAGGTTCACAAGGAAACTTAGTAGTCTCAACAGAGACTTGCTTTTAAAAAGTAGCCAGAGGTGCTCTGGCTACACTAACCTTCCTGTGCTTGCGCACATGTAAGAGACTTGTGCTACCCTCGGAGAGGAGTTGTTCAAACCTCTCTTAGTCAAATGAATAACTAGGGTCTCTACTGTAGACCCAACGTCGCATTGCGATAATTGATTCTCAACAGTGGATAATGCACTTCCCAGCGGAGTAGCCATCTTGTTTTCTATTGATTATCAAAAAGGGAAAACTTATAAAACTTTGAAGAGAAATTACAAGTAAAAAAGAAATATTACAAGTATCTCTTCTGAGATTCTGGGAAAGTGTGCCGGTGGAAGTCTGATCAGCGGCGATCACTTTTTTCGTTGACGATGTGATTGATTGAGTCTTAAAGAATTCCTTCTCGCTTGGTTCTGGAGATTTCTTAAGAGAGGAAGATCTTAGGGAATTGGTACCCTGAATTTAGAGAAATAATTCTCTGAATTTCTTGGAAGCGAAAGAGAGTTAACTCTGCCCCCAACCCCTTGGTTGCTTGCTTGCTTTTACCTAGCCATTTTGCAACCTTCTCTTTTTCTGCCTTCTTTTGCCAGCCAATCCGCCCTGAGCTCATTCCAAGAATGAGTTATTTATAAGCTTTGTAATCGTCCCTAAAAATTCAGTAAAGACTGATAACAGCCACTTAGCCTCGCGCCGGAGGCTATTTGAGCTTCGCGCAAGGCTATAAAGCCCCATGCGAAGATAGGTGTAAGCCTTATGCGAAGCTAGACAGGCTCACGCAAACCTAAAAAGGTCATTTGACCAGATTGTCTCCACTTAATGTGGAACGAAGTGGGCGGGTGCAACTGCCCACTTCAAGTGGCATTAACCCCACTAACGCAGTGGGGTTAGCCCACTAAAAACTAGGTCAAACATTGACCTGGCAAGCCCTCCCAGAAGGGGCGCAGAAAGCTTCAAGCGAAGCTGGAATTAACTTCGCGCGAGGCTAGTATAGCTCTCAAGCGAAGCTACAAGAAAGCTTTAAGCGAAGCTATAATTAGCTTCAAGCGAAGCTGAAAATTAGCTCTTTGCAAAGCTATGAAGACTTTTAAATGAAGCTCATAAGAAAAGCTTCAGGAGAAGCAAATATTAACTTCAAGCGAAACTAAAGATTAGCTCTTTTGCAGAGCTGTGATGAGCTTCAAACGAAACTCTCAAGAGAAGTTTCAGGAGAAGCTAATATCTTAGCCCTTTAACAAGGTTATAGAGCTTCAAGCGAAGCTATCCTCTTGGGCCATGCTTAGGCCTCTTTACAAGTGATACTTGGCTTACTGTCTGTTTCACTGGGTCAGTAAGTTTCAAAGCATCGCTTGGTCTATGAGGATGGGTATAACTTAGCTGTCAGCTTGTCCGCATCTTATCTTTTATAAATGTCAACAAGTTTGGATGTCGTTTGGACCAGTTGAAGTACTACCTGGAGAGTTTGTCTTTTTGGAGTGTCAACATAACGCAAGACTCAGTCGCTCTGTGGACAGACCCGACCTCCCCTTGGTCGGGTTCGGCCCTTCGCTGTGCTCGTCGCACTCGCTCGATGGCAACCTCCTTTAGATCCACGCTCATTGATGCCTCAGCCACCAACGTTGAGCCCGACTCAGGCCCGGATCTAGCCCCTCCCCTCGTCGCGCTCGTCAATGCCTCAGCACGCTCACTCGGCAACAACCTCCTTTATATTCGTGCTCGTCGAAACCTGAGCCATCCTCGTCGAGCCCGACTCAGGCCCACATACGGTCCCTCCCCTCACCACTCAGAGCATTAAGTAGATTGAGTTTTCAAAATCAATGTCAGGATGCAAACATCAAAATCACACCTCCTATCAATTAACCAAAGATCAGTGGAGCAAGAAGCTTGCGTGCATAGCATAAGCATCAAAATTTGAACAATATCTGATTGAATGAGATTCCTCCTACTTTTGAGTTGGTTGATAAGATCTCCAAGATGTGCCAACATGAAACTCAAAAGAATGCATTGATCTCCAAAAATTGCTGGTGGTGGCCATCACTGTTGTGATTTCTTGAGATCCGGCCACTCTTTCGCTGCATCTGGTTGGATTCGGTCACCCCTTGATTGGATCTAGCCGGGTCTGAAGGTCATGGCCGGATCCGGCCACCCCAAGGGGAAAAAAGGAAAGGAAAAGGAAAAGAAAAAGAAGGGAGGGATTTGGATCTCGCGAGGTGTTAGAGGGAGGGGGAGGAGGAGAGGAGGCCGGCGGCAATCCTCCTCCTCCCCTGGAGATTAGATCCTGTGTATAATCTTTGAGTGCAACGACAAACATATGAGCTACCAGAGAGAGAGAGCGCTCACATACAAGACGTGAATTCAGTGTTGCCAGAACAATCGTGCCCTCAAACTGGCAACAAAACACTAGCGAGGTTACTGAGACCATATTTCCTTGTAGTGTTATATGCTGATGATTGTGCAATAGCTTTGTAATCTGAAGCAGCAAAGCCTGGGTGGAGAAACACGCAAACATTTCACCTGATAGCTTCATAGAATGTGAGTTCCATTTGCCGAAGATCTTCACCATATATATATGCAGCGTCTTTTGACTTCCCAACTCCTCTGACAGTCTGCAATCAATCTTGAGACCTGGGATGCTCATGGATCAGGACTACGAGGGGAGCGAGGGGTTGCCGTTTCGGTGCAGAATCTGATCAAGAGAGATTACTCCATTGTGAATGTCCAAGCTTCTGTTCCACATAATTTGCGTGCTCACAGACATGGAGTGTGTCGTGTTCCATGGAAATATTGGCACAGATGAAGATCTTCGAGCTCATCAGGTGCAAGATTGTTGTCCTGTTTTTATTTTACTATTGTTGGAAAGAGAGATTATTATCAAGGAAGATAGCCGAGAGGTCGTCGAGGTGATCGCCAAGGAAATCGACGACGAAAGGTAAAGGAGACAGCAGCAGAAAAATAGCAGCAGCAGCAGAACAGCTTCTCCGGTCGACCGGCGGTCGACCGGACGTGCACAACGTGCACAAGTTGAAGCTCGGTCGACCGGTCGGTCGACCGACTGTAAGTACCCAACTCTCTGTTGGGCACCCAGTCGACCGACCGGTCGACCGGTGGAAGGGTCGGTCGACCGACCGGTCGACCGACAGTCGGGTGCGGGTAATTTTTGTTGATTCAGAAATCTGTTGCATTTAAGGGCTATTGTTGGTTTCTAGGGTTAGTATCTTGTAGAAGATCTAGGAACCTGCGAAAAAGTTTTTGCTGGAGCTCTCTTGCATTCAAAGAGGCTATTAGCAATTGTAATCTTCCTCAAAGTAATTTATCTCTCTTCTGGATTGCCCCGAGGACGTAGGCGTAGAGGTCGAACCTCGTTAGATCGTGTGTTTGAGTTTGTGCTTTCTTCTGGTGATTATTTGTGCTGTTGGTGTTCTTTGTACTTGGAGATTTGTGAGATCCTCTTGGGTTGTTGTCATCGGGCACAACAAGTGGTATCAGAGCTTCCAGGTTTGGCTTGGGATTTCTGAAGATTCGGAGGGCTCGAGATCTGATTCGGTGGAGATCGTGTGTCGATCTCAGATCAGAGGTATTGGTGTTCGTGGGATCGTGTGTCGATCTCAGGAGGACACAAGGAGGGCTCGTGAAATCTGTGGTGGAGTAGATCTGGAGAGAAACTCGATCTAGGGTTTCAAGGGAAAGGTAAAAATCCAATTTTTATCTGAAGTATAGATCTATTTCCAGTTGGTTATTCTTCCGCATAGATAGAGGATCAGAAATCTTAATGGCAGAGGAAAGTACTTCGGTTAAGACCATGCATCCTCATCCGAGGATCGACGTGGTGAAGTTCAATGGTACAAATAACTTCGGAATGTGGAGATGTGAGGTTATGGATGCGCTGAATGCATCGAACCTCGAGGACACTCTCCTATTGGAGAAGAAAAGGAGCACGACCACTGATGAAGAGTGGGCAAAGATGAACAGGTCGGCATGTGGATTGATACGTTCATGTTTGTCGCAAGACAAAAAATACCTTGCACAACATGAGACGTCGGCGAAGAAACTGTGGGAAACCCTTGCGAAGAATACCTGACTAAGAGTGTTGAGTCCAGATTGCAGCTTAAGAGTAAGCTGTATAGTTTTCAGATGAAGAAGGGGAACACAATAAATGAGCACATCAACTGATATACGAAGCTTCTTACAGACTTGGTAAACGTGGATGTCACGATAGAAGAGGAAGATAAGGCTATCATCTTTCTGAACTCACTCCCGGCGGAAGAGTATGAGACATTCACTCTGACCTTCATCAATGGAAGGCAGACCTTAGATTATGATGAGGTGTCGTCTGCACTGACTAGTTATGAGACGAGAAAGAAGGAGAGACATCCTTCTAGGTCAAGCTCATCGGCAGAGGCACTGGAAGTAAGAGGCAAAAGTTCATCGCGGAAGGGCAAAGAGGTTAGAGGAAGATCGAAGTCCAGGCCGGATTTCAGAAATCTGAAAGGAATCAGTGTGCCTTGTGCAAGGAACTAGGACACTGGAAAGCAGAATGCCCGAAGGCCAAAGGTAAGAAGGTGGAGTCAAAGACCAAGGCGAATCTCGCACAGACAGATGGATCGGATGATGACTTATCGGTGTTCTCTCTCTCGGTTACTACCCCTACTGTTTGTAACTCAGATAGTGCTGAGTGGATCTCTGATAGCGAAGCCACCTATCATGTGTGCCCGAACAGGGCCTGGTTCTCTAGCTTTAAAAGGCTGGATGGATGTTACACGGTCATGGGGGATGACCATCCGTGTAATATTGAAGGGATGGGTACAGTTCGCATCAAGATGGATGATGGGATAGTTCGAGAGTTGAAGGAGGTGAGGTATGTATCTCATCTCAAAAGGAATCTTATCTCAGTTGGCACTTTGGAAGCATCGGGCATGGTGATATCTGTTCGAGATGGCGATCTCAGGATGATCAAGGGCTCGATGGTGGTGATGAAGGGCGTCCGCCAAGGCTACCTCTACTACTTGAAGGGTAGTACGATTACAGATCAGGTGGAGACTTCGAGTTCTTCAGATGTTGGTGGCCCGGATGTCTGGCAAGGAAAGGTCGTACAGGAAGAAGAAGAATCTTTGTGAGCTCCTGCGAAGACGGAAATGGAAGGTGCTGCTACCTGCAAGTCGGAAAGTGGACACAGCGTTCTGGATAAGAAGAAGGTGAGATTCAGCACCAGTACTCACCACAAAGAAGGTCTTCTTGATTGTATTCACGTGTGCATTTGGGGACCTGCTAAGATGGCATCGCTTGGAGGTCACAGGTACTTTGTCTCTTTTGTTGATGATTCATCTAGGCATGTTTGGATATATTCTATGAGACAAAGGAGTGAAGCCCTAGATGTGTTGGTGAAGTGGAGAGGAAAAATGGAGAGGCGGATAGGTAGGAAGATAAAGGAGCTTCATATTGGTAATGTTGGAAAATACATGTACCAGTTCCTACGATTTGGCCAGAACACATGTATTGCAACTCACTTCACAACAGGTACAGATGGATTAGCTAAAGAAGTGATCCGTCCCTTACTGGAGAAGGTTCGGATGTTGTTGTCTAATGCAGGATTAGACAGGTCGTTTTGGGCTGAGGCGACCAAGTATGCTAGCCATCTCATGAACAGATCGACTGCGATTGGAGGTAAATCTCCGTTGGAAATTTGGTCTGGGAAAGCTGCTCAAGATCATTGTTTGCTGCGGGAGTTTGGAAGTCCGGCCTACTTCAGTGCCAAGAATGGCAAGGTGAATCCACGAGTAAAGAGGTTTGTCTATCTGGGCGTCAAGAGAAACAGTTACAGGTTGTGGGGCCAGAAGACAAGAAGATCGTGATGAGCAGGCGTGTCACTTTTGGAGAGACTTCAGTGTTGAAGTCCACCGTCTCTCATCAGGTGGAGAGGACGAAGACCAAGGAAGGATCGCAGCGGGTGGAGGTTGATACTACTCATCATCTCCAGTTGGTTCGACATCAAAGGAGACTTCATCGGAGGTGATACCGGGTGGAGATCATGATACAAAGGTGATGCTGAACAAGTTGACGACATTGTTGAGGATGTCGAGTTGTTTGCAGCTATAGGAACAAAGGTGAAACCACGCTTGTGGGGAAAGAAGCATGAATCTCAAGCTTGTAATCGTGACAAGCTGAAGTTGAAGGCCGTTGTCCTCCATGATGGTCGGAAAGAGGTTCATATGACTCGGTCAGACAGGTTCACTGCTGCAAATAGAGGTGCAAGTGCTTGAGCTTGATGAAGTTCATCTAAATGAACTACGGTTGGCTTGATCCTTTTGGGCAAAGGTACGTAGGCAGCCGTAAAGGCGCAGCCATTTGGTGATGCAACTCTTATGAAGCTATTTGGGTTCTCGAGAAGTTGTTTTGGATCTTCACATAGAGGTGAAGAGTTGTGGCCGTTTGGAGCTTCACGTAGAGGTGGAGAGGCTTCACGTAGAGGTGAAGCATTGTGGCCAGTTGGACTTCACAGAGAGGTGAGGTGTTGTGGTCTCGATGAACAGGTGATCTTCCAGTGAGAAGATGTTGAGCTTGCATAAGGAGTGGTGTGCATCCAGTTGAAGCCGACGATATTTGGTGTGCTCTACGCAGACTTGGTTGGACCGTCAGTGGAAGACATGTAGACTAGATAGAGCTAGTCAGTTGGAGAGTCAGTGTTGGCTCATGAGAAGTCTTCGTGAGGTCGTAAAGTTGCGGAGTGGAAGCCACAGTTTGCTGATCGGCATGTATAGAAATTCTCCTAAGATGAAGTGCAAGGAAAGCATGTGCTATGTTTTTCAGAGATAGCTGAGCTAAAGATTCCAAGTCGAGATCGTGTGTCGATTTCGCCGAGATCGTGTGTCGAATTCGTCCGTGCGCGCAAGCCGAGATCGTTTGTCGGTTTCGCCGAGATCGTGTGTCGATTTCGCCAGGAGAAAGACTGGGGTTCGTTGGAGATCGGCTCAGATTTTGGAAAATCTTCGCCGAGATGGAGAATTGCTGGAAAGAGAGATTATTATCAAGGAAGATAGCCGAGAGGTCGTCGAGGTGATCGCCAAGGAAATCGACGACGAAAGGTAAAGGAGACAGCAGCAGAAAAATAGCAGCAACAGCAGAACAGGTTCTCCGGTCGACCGGCCCCCGGTCGACCGGACGTGCACAACGTGCACAAGTTGAAGCTCGGTCGACCGACTGTAAGTACCCAACTCTCTGTTGGGCACCCAGTCGACCGACCGGTCGACCGGTGGAAGGGTCGGTCGACCGACAGTCAGGTACGGGTAATTTCTGCTGATTTGGAAATTTGTTGTATTTAAGGACTGTTGTTGGTTTTTAGGGTTAGTATCTTGTAGAAGATCTAGGAACCTGCGAAAAAGTTTTTGCTGGAGCTCTCTTACATTCAAAGAGGCTATTAGCAATTGTAATCTTCCTCAAAGTAATTTATCTCTCTTCTGGATTGCCCCGAGGACGTAGGCGTAGAGGCCGAACCTCGTTAGATCGTGTGTTTGAGTTTGTACTTTCTTCTGGTGATTATTTGTGCTGTTGGGTGTTCTTTATGCTTGGAGATTTGTGAGATCCTCTTGGGGTTGTTGTCATCGGGCACAACAACTATCACTATTATCAAATTTAACTACATTGAGCTAATTTGGTGGCAAGTGGTTGTTCAGGAATTTCTATATCATTATCCTACCCATGCATATTCAGATTCTCTACTCTATACTAATCTATAAAAGCACCAGTAGCGCACCCATCGAGAACAATTCTAGCGTAACAAGTCATCGGCTACTAGGAGTACTTTTTTTCTCTATATATGTGTAGGATAGAGTTACAATACACATAGGCGTAATTAAGTTAAGTTACACGCACCTCTTTCCATCGCACAAAAAAAAAAATTAACACTTTATGGGGAACACTCACCTCAATTTTTATTTGTATCTCACTAAGTAAATTTTTTGTGATTAAAAATGATATGTTGATATTTGAATGGGAAGGATTCGGCCTCGAACCTTTCTCACTCAAATACAACCTCCGACATTCGAATACAAGATCCACTCCGTTAAAGTTGAACTATATTATTTCAAGTATTTATTAAAAAAAATCAAATATTTTGAATACTTTTTACCTATCCATCAAGTAGTGTAAAATGGACGACCGAAAGTAGTCTATTGCTTAGATCTACATTTTTAAACATACAAATTCTCGATCCGACCATTTCATCAAGATTTAAAAGCTTAAAACCCTCACACACCAATTTTTGTTACATTTTAAATATTCTACGTCGTCAAACTAATCAACTCATTATTTTAGCCGTTTGTTTTCTCTCATTTTCTCCTTACTTGGTGCACGAACAAAGAATATTTAAAATGCTTGATTTTTTTTGTTTATTAGATTAACTTGAACAGAGTGGATCTTGTATTAGAATGTTATAGGGTTGTATTTGAGTGGAAAATATTCGGTCTCGAATCCTCGCGAAATGACACAAGTCTATGTCTATTTAAGTGATGCTAATCTTCATCTTTGTCGAACCCGTGGGAATTCTTTCAAAATATGCGATCAATCTTTCAAATTAACAAGACCCCTCAAACATCATCAATGGTCGAATATGTTTGAAAGACTGAAAATGGGAAAACCAATTAATTATACAGGATCAGGGACTTTGTGTTGCACACTAATCATTCATGGAGAGCCACTGTGGACAGGCAACATGAAAAAAGGGCAGAGGATTAGAAGAAGAAAAAAGAGGTGGCAGAAGTTGCTTCATAGATTTTGGTGGGGGGCTTTGCTGGGATTTAAGAGTTGGCTTTTGTTATCACCATCATGATTCAAGTGCGAAGGGGCCCTGCAGTCATCAGTTCCCTCTCTTTCTTTCTTATGAGTTTTGAGTTGGGTGATCAACTGCTCTTGTTCTGAGAGCAGTAGGGCCTGCTGCTGTTCTTCGGTGCTCTTGTTCTGGTGGTGCACGGACTGCCTCCATTTGCAAGCACAGTTTCTGGGATTCTGTTGACAGCCAGGGATGACTCTGGCCGTGTCCTGGATCCCTCTGCAGTTAGATTTATTTCCACATTTACCGCCTTCCAAGCCGATGTATAGAGATAGATTTGTGTCATTCTAAAATGATTCGAGCCCGAATCTTTCTCACTCAAATACTAACTTCTGATATTCGAATACAAAATCCACTCCGTTAGAGTTGATCTATATTATTTCAAGTATCTATAAACTAAAAATTAACCGTTTTGAATATTTTTTGCTCATGCATCAGATAGGAAAAAAACGGACGGTCTAAATAATGAGTTGGTTAGTTTAACCGTGTAGAATATTTAAAATCTAAGAAAAATTAGTTTGTAGGGGTTTTAAAATGTGTAGATCATAATCAAATGGCCGGATCGAGAATTTGTATGTCCAAAGACATAAATCTAACCGACTCACTACTTTCGGCCGTCCATTTTGCACCGCTTGATGAATGGATAAAAAGTATTCAAAACACTTGATTTTTAATTTATAGATACTTGAAATAATATAAATCAACTTCAATGAAGTTGATCTTGTATTTGAATGTCGGAGGGTTGTATTTGAGTTGGAAGAATTTGGGCGCAAATCATTTTGGAAGGACACAAGTCTACACACACTTTTACCTTTCAAAAAAAAATATTACTTTTCAATTCACACACAGACATACTTGTGTCATTCCGGAAGATTCGAGCTCGAATGCTTCCTACTCAAATACTGACATCCAACATTCAAATACAAGCTCCACTCCGTTAAAGTTGATCTATATTATTTAAGTAACAAAAAATTAAAAATCAGTATTTAGTCCATCTATCAAGCAGCGCAAAATAAACAGCCGAAAATAGTTAGTTGGTTAGATCTATGCCTTTAGTCATATAAATTCTTGATCCGGCCATTTGATCATGATCTAAACATTTAAAAACCCCAACAAATCATTTTTTGTTAAATTTCAAATGTTCTACACTGTTAAAGTAATCAATTCACTATTTAAACCGTCTGTTTTTTTTTTCTACTTGATGCATGGATAAAAAGTATTTAAAATACTTGATTTTTGATTTATAGATACTTGAAATAATATAAATCAACTTCAAAATGAATTTTATATTCGAATGTCGCAGGGTTATATTTGAATGGGAAGGATTTGAATCCTTCCAGAATGACACAAGTCTCTCTCTCTGTCTGTGTGTACATTGCCATAATAATGACCCATCTTATCTTTATTAATGAAAGCAAACATGGGATTACACGTGAATAAATCCACATCCAACTGACTTTGCCTTCCACAAAGAAGTGCCACACAAATCACCAAATTTATTCCAACATTTTTCGTTGAGATGGCTGCTCAAAGGATCAAATTAAGGGCCTGTTTGTTTCGTTGCAAAACGTCGCAAGTCGTAAGTCGTAAAATGAGAATGAAAAAAGTGAACTGTAGTAGAGAAAATATATTGTATTTTACGGTATTTGGTTGATAAAGTGAAGTGTAAATGGAAAAGTATATTGTGTTTTACGGTGTTTGGTTGGTAATGTAAAAGTGTAAGTGAAAAAAGTTGACCACAAAATTAACTGTAGCAGTGATTTAAATATTATAAATACTATTAAATTAAATCTACTATTGCAAATTATATTGTATTAATAAATTTGAGATAAAAATTAATAATCTTAATATTTTATTTATAACAATAATATTAATAAAATATTAGTATAAATATTAAAATATTATTAAAATATTAACTAAATGAATAATATAAAATTTTAAGAAAATCTAAAGAACATTAATAAAATTTTAAGAATACTAATAAAATATAAATATTAAAAAATCTTAAAAAATAATAAAATATAGTTATAATATTATAATATTAAAAATACTTGAAAATTATTATAATATAAATTTTATTATAGTATTATTGTAATATTATAGAAATATAAAATTAACAAAGTAAAATATAATTATAATTTAATAATAAATTATCATTATAGTATTATTATACTGAATTATTATGATAATATTAACATAATAAAATATTAATATAATAATAAAATATATTATGATATTAATAAAGTAATTTTTTATATTCAAAAATAAATTATTAAATATATAGTAAAATATAATATTGTTATATTAATAAAATATTAACTCTAAATAAAATAATAAAAAAATGGAATAAGTATTAATAAATAATAAAGTATTAAATAAAATATTAAATTCAAATAGTAAAATATTAAAACAATAAAAAAATTAAAGATTAAAAATATAAAATAATTAAATAATTAAATACGAAATTGAACACTATTTAAAATATTAATATTTAATAATATTAAATTATATTGACTATCAGGTAACTGTTTTAAACTGTAAGTGTACTACAAGTGAGAGTTACATGACCACAAAATTAACTGTAGCAACTGCAAGTGGGAAATATCAGTATAAAAGTGAGATTTACATGACCACAAATTTAACTATAGCAACTGCAAGTGGGAAAAGAAGAGTTGCATTTTGCAACTTGTTTTTCAGCGAAACAAACAACGGAAAATGGAAAAAAAGTTTTACGACTTGCATTTTGCGGCGTTTTGCGGCGAAACAAACACGCCCTAAATCATGAGAATAGAGCTAATTAGTTCCATTCATGATTTAGGACTAGGGGTGCCACCGGATACGGATTATCCGCGGATATCCGTGTCCGAATCCGCCTCCAATCCGGATACGGATATCATTTTTTTCACATCCGTCAATATTCGTATCCGTATCCATATCCGAAAGGTAGGTGCGGATACGGATATGGTAAAAGTAAAATCTTATTCGTATCCGATCCGATATCCGAATGTTGCGTGCTTCATAATGATATCGGTATGGAGAAGACTATTCTTCAATGGAATAAGGTATTAAATTTTGATATTTTGAGTTGGTGAAAAAGTAATAGTGAAAAATATTCGATTCTTGCAAGAGCACCACATGATATTTTGAGTATTTCGACATCAACCATGGCATCCGAATCGGCATTTAGCACCGGAGGACGTGTAATCTATTGTTATAGAAGTCAAATGACAATGAATACGATGAATGTATTGATATGTACACAATAATATCATAGTATGTATCACATTTAATATTGTAGTAGATGAGATAAAAAGTAATATAAGTATTTTTGTTTAATTTATCTTTAACCATATCCATTTTAACATATCCGATTAGTATCCGCATCCGATCCGCTAATATCCGATTTATATCTGATCTCCGATTTTGACGGATACGGATATCATTTTTTCACATCCGCCAATATCTGTATCCTTATCCGTATCCGAAGATTGGGTGCGGATATGGATATGGTAGAGGTAATATCCGATCCGTATCCGATCCGATGGCACCCCTATTTAGGACATGTTTGTTTGTTGGAAAATAAACTAAAAAGTGGATTTTTTTTTTTCTTCTGATTTCTGTGGCCCCCACAAGTTTTTAACATGTGAGTTGTTTGTTTTCCTTAAAAAAAATTAAGAAAAACTTTGTCAGTTCTCTCTTTGAGTTGGCAGAATTAGAGAAAAATAGCTGAAAACCTGACTGACTACAAGCCCATATTTTTCCTACAGAGGCCTGATAACAGTTAGTTTTCTCTAGATTTGTTTCTTTGCCAAACATGTCCAGGCAACATGCAAAGCATCTAACGGGCCCATCTCAGGTTGTGGAGGCCCGGAGCTTCCCGCTGCTTCCCGCTGTGTGACCCTGAGTTCGAAGCTCCCTACGGACATATTGTTTCGAATTATTTCGGCCCCCTTTTTGAGTCATGATTGACTAGCCATAAAAAAAAAAAAATCACAGCATTATTTATTCAAAGACAAATTTTAATTTTAACAATCTCGAGTCAAGAATAAATTTATATACCTATTCTCAGTAAGATCATGGACTCACTGTAACTCTGTTCAGAAAAATCACCTCATTTGTAAGGTTGACGACGATACCATATGATTGGTTGGGGCATTTATTTGTTACTATAGTTTCATATTAGAAAAGAGTAAAAGAAAACAAGTGTCGGACTCAACAAAAAAAAAAAAAAAAAAATAGAATCAAGATCTAAAAAACTATACTTATTGATGAACATTAGCGGAGGTCATACATAATTCCCATTTGCAGTGTCCCTGGTTTTTCTCTCTCCATGATTTTCAAGCAGTTGCGAGTGATCATTGTCCTAGTCCCCTCACAAATCCTCTTACATAGAAAGACCTAAAATATGAACAAAGAAGAACATCCAGTGTTCACAACACAATTGCATCCCGACCATCCATTCGTGGTGTTAGATTTGAAGAAAATATATGGTTTGACGGCTTAGTCGTGAATGAGATAGCATCTCCTTTACGTAGACAAAATAAATAAGAGCAAACTACTATTTGTTGGGGCTGGAGAATGTCAAGAAAACAAATCCTAAATCACGAACACACATAAAGAAAGGGAGATCAAGATTTACGAGATTCGAAAAAATGCTTATGTCCCCGGGGCAGAAGAGAGAGATCTATTAGTGATTTACACAAGATATAAGAGGATTACAATTGATTCTCTCAAGAACTCTCACCAGAAATCCTTATTCCTAAAAATGGGTTACATCCTCTATTTACAGGGAGAAGAAGAAAACCCCAAAACAGCTCCAGGTCGGGTCCAAAATCAGTTCTGATCCGACTATCGGTCGACCGCTCAATGCCTTCTGTCATTGCACGACTTACTGAAAATGTTAGTCAACTGCCTGATCGATCGACCCAATTGGGTTCCTCTTCCTCGTGCAACATCGGTCGACCACCGATCTAAGCCTTGTACATGTCGGTCGACCGCCCGGTCGACCGAAGTCTTGTCATAGAGTTTAAAAAACTCTATCTCTTATTTTTGCCCTTTCTCTCTATATTCTCCACCTCGGTGAAGATTTTTTAAATCTGAGCCGAACTCTAATGTACACCTGGCGAAATCAACACATGATCTCGGTAAAATCGACACATGATTTCAGCTTGAGCGCTCTGAACGAAATTGACACACGATCTTGGCAAAATCGACACACGATCTCGACTTGGCCGAACGGACCATCCTGTTCCTAAAAACGAATCGCTAACACACACTTACAATTGATTTCAGTTGATCACATTGATCCAAATGATTGATTCAATCCATAATTGAGTTTGTCATCTCCACAAGCAACTCCCTCCAAACTCACAAACGATTTCAACGGATCCAATGATTGAATAATTCTAAATTGAGTTTGTCGTCCGCTGAGGTAACTCTCTCCAAACTCTAATATCAATTGTAAAGGTTCCAAAATTCAGCTCAGCTATCCAAATGGAATGCACCATACATACCTTCCCAACACTCCACTGAAGAGAAACAACACCATACGAGCCGACAAACGAAGGTGTTTACAGCTCAGCAACTGAATAGAATATCATTTCAAATGGCCTCAAGAAGAACTCAATATGAGCCAACACTGACTCTCCAACTGACTGACACTCCACTCCAAATGTCTTCAAAATGATCCAAACAAATCTGAGTAGAGCACACCAAATGCGAATATCAGCTCAACAAATAGGATGCACACCCCCTTATGCAAGCTCAACTTTCTTCTCACCTGAAAATCAAATGTTCATCGAGATCATTAAACTTCACCTCTACGTGAAAATCCAACTCTTCACCTCTACGTGAAGTCCAAATCAGCTTCCGCTCCAATTCTCGAGAACCCAAATACACCAAATAGTTTCATACGAGCTGCATCACCAAACGGCTGTGCCATCACAGCTGCCCACATACCCTCTGCCCAGGGGATCAAGCCTCTAGTTCATTCTAATTAGCTCCACCAAGCTCAACCAATTCTTTTTTTTGCGGCAACGAACCCAACTGGCTGAGTCATATGAACCTCATCAACATGAGATACATGCTTCTTTACAACCCAGCTTCGCAGATTCCCTTTGGTTCCTCTAGCTGCATCTGAACCATCTTTTCAATATGCTTAGTATCTATATCAGCTACTCGATCTCCACCCGGTGTCACGACCGATGGAATCCCAGATGATACTGAACCAACTGGACAATGTGTAATAACATCAACCTCCACCCGTTGCGATACTTCTGACTTGGTGTTCATTTTCTCCACCTTCTGGGAGACGATAAACTTCACCATTGAAGCCTCATTCAATGTGACATGTTTGCAAGAGACAAACTCTTTATTTTTCGGATCCCATCAAGTCTTTTTTGTATCCCAAAAACACCAATTTATTCACCTCAGACTCCACATGTCTTTCTTGATATCAACACAGGCTAGACAACCAAATACCCTAAGTGAATCATGGTCACGAGCAGGTCCACCTGACCAAATCTCCAAGAGTCTTACCTCCTATCACAGTCGTTGGTAGCCTATTCAAGAGATGACTAGCATATTCAATCGCCTCAGCCCAAAACGATTTGTCCAACGATGCATTAGACAACAGATACCGAACCTTCTCTAGTAAGGCATGATTCATCTCTTTGGCTACACCATCTTACCCTTTACAATACCATTGTTCTGATTAATGGTAGGAAAGAATCTTTGTACTCCTCAACATGATCATATCGGAGCACCTTGATCTTCCTACCGTCTGATTTTCCATCAGCTCCTTCCACTTCACCAACAAGTCTAGGGCTTCAACTCTGTCTCATCGGTATACCCAACAACGCCTAAAATAATCATCTACAACCAAGATAAAGTACCGATGGCCTCCAAGTGATGCAGTCTTGGCCCAAACATCCACATGAACCAACTCAAAGACACCATGCAAATGTTGAGTATCGGTGCTGAATTTCACCCTCTTCTTGTCTAGAACACAACTGTCACGTGCTTCCAAACGGTAGGTCGATGCACCTCCCAATACTTGATCTGACTTCAAGCCAACTTGTCTGAGCCAGTTGTACCATGATCTTGTTGGCCAAAGGCCCATCACTCTAGTTTTGATGATGATCAACTCATGAAGTTATGTTTACTAATGATCTTTTGTTTAATAAGTGACAGATTCATTATCAAGATCTTAGTAGGTGCATAGCTCAACAAAGGATAAAATGTCAAGATTTGGAGCTAGCACGGTGTGATCCAAGGAGCTTTTGGATCAAGCTTGGACCAAGTCAAGAAGATGAAGACTTGTGTCTAGGTATAAGATTTTGTTTTTGTTTTAGTTAAAAATGTAAAGGATAGATAGTTGGTGGATTGCTCAAGTATACCATGCACACACACTCTTGATTTACTTGTCTTTTCATAAAAGATTTTGTAGTTTAGAAAAGTTTTTTCTTTGTGACAAAATACTATTTGGATTTTGGTATTTTCATATATACATATCTTTTATCCAAAATCAAATTTAGAGTTTTATGACAAAAACATAGATATTACATTGTGTAGTGGATCATATCCATACACACTATGCTTTAAAATGAAATCAAATATCTTCTTTTTATATTTGGTGAAGTTATGAAAACCAAGTTTGAAAAATACATGTTTTGATTTTTGATAAATTTGCAAGACGCTGAAATGATATGAATATGTTGATATATGTCTTGAAAATTTTTATCACAAGTTTGGTTTCAATATAGAATGTTAAAACAAGTTTATGAAATTTTTATAAGTGTTAAAAGATTTTAAAATTAATTTTTAAACCAGTTTTCCAGACCTGGAGCTGGCTGACAGGCTGGTCCGGTCGACCGAGCGGTCGATCGCACCATGGTCCGGTCGACCCACGGTCGACCGACGTGCACAGACTTGTGCGTGTCTGGCAGCATAGTGGTCCGGTCGACCGGACGGTCGACCGCAGCAGAGAGTTCTGCTCTCTGGATTTCTGGGTCGACCGGGCGGTCGACCGGAGGCTCCAATGGTCGGATTTTCGACCGTTGGCGGTCGACCGGGCGGTCGACCGGAAGCTCTGACAGACCCCAACGGTCACATTTTTCTGACCTCTATAAAAAGGGGTTTGGTCATTATTTTGAGCTAAGATTTTAGGAGACCCTTGAGCTAGTTTTTCCCAGTCTTTTAAAAGAGTGTTATCCACAAAATAGTGAGCAAATATTTCCTATCTAAAGGGAAAATTTTATAAAGAGTGTTTAAAGTGATTTCTTGAGTTTTTCACCATAGTTCTTTCCTTACTTTCTCACAATCACTTGAGCTATCCATTGCCTTATCTATCCATAGGATTGTGTTGTGAGAGTTTGTAATTGGTGATCAAAGTGTTGTAGATCACCAAAGATTTCATCCTTGTTCTTTGAGGAGACGGGCAAGTGTGCTCATCGTTGTTTTGAGTTCGGGTGCGGACTCGGTTGTTTGAGGTGCGGCCTCGGCGAGCCGGTGGGCTTGCGGTGTGTACGGGACTAGGGAGTCCGAGGGCTTGTAGGTGTTGCGGCACCGAGGAGAGATCCATTGGGATCTTGCATAGTGGAAATCCTTCGTGTGTCGAAGGCGGGGATGTAGAGCAAGTGTGCTCGAACCTCGAAACATACCCTTGTGTTTGCGATTGCCATTCCTCTCTCTCTATCTCTATTGTTATATCTTGCATTCCTTTATTGTCAATCTTTACATGCTTGATATACTTATATGCTCATATTGATATATTGCTTGGGATTGTTGCTAACACTTATATTCAACCAAGAGAGCCAACGCGGCACCTCAACCCATTCAAAGGGAATCTAGAGGAGTTTGTCCAGAGCCCTTCACGGGGAATTCGGCAACACTCTTTGGTTATACGTGGTGTTTAGTGTAAAAGATTTAATTAGGTCATAATTGCTTTTAGCTTCCGCATTATTTGCATAATTCATCATTAAGTGACCATTAGATTAGCCATCACCTATTCACCCCCCTCTAGGTGATTTACAATTGGTATCAGAGCTTGGTACTCTGATTTGGGTCTAACAACCTAGAGTTAAAGATCCTCATTTTAGGCTAATCACAAGATTTTGTACACACACCATGGACTTCATGTCACCACCCACCTTTGACATTCTTAACATCCAAATTTGGAAGGTTAAGATGTCATTGTACCTCAAGGCCTTAGGCATTCATGTATATCTTGCCACTACTAATAATGCATATTCTTTAGATGGTAAGAATTTTGAGGCTAATGCAAAAGCCCTTCATGCTATCAAGTCAACCCTAAATGATGATTATTTATTTAGGGTTTCTAATGTTGAATCGGCTTTTGTAGTATGGAACATCATCACCTCCCTCGGCGAAAAAGATCTATACTATGCGGGGAGTGACTCGGATGTTGGAAGCGACACCTCCAACAAGTGCTACATGGTCCAAGGGGATGACCCCCTTGAGGTAAACTCCGAATCCGATGATGAGGACATGTCATATGATGAGCTATCTACTTTTTGTCATCTATTGCTTGAAAAATATGACATGATTAAAAAGAAAAATAAAAATTTGAAAAAGAATATTGCTTGCATGCATGTAGAACAAGACTCTTTTAAATCTAACATTGCATGTTTAGAAAAAGATAACAAAAATTTGAAAAAGAATTTTGATGCCATGCTTAATGAAAAAGATTCATTATAAAATAAAATGGCATGCTTAGAAAAGGAAAATAAAGTTTTGAAAAATGAGAATGTTTCCTTACTTTCTAAATTGAATGATTTATGTGAAGGGAACACTACTTTGAAAAATAAAATTGATTTGGTGGAAAAACAAAAGGAAGATGTTTTTCAAGAAAATAA
Organism: Agave tequilana; assembly: GCA_038442645.1. Lineage (NCBI taxonomy): Eukaryota > Viridiplantae > Streptophyta > Magnoliopsida > Asparagales > Asparagaceae > Agave > Agave tequilana. Next base: position 49,860 of record JAVJIF010012673.1, read on the forward strand.
ATCTTTGAAAAGAAAATTTTGTGAAAAAGAAAAAGATTTTGTTTCACAAAAGAAAAATAAAAATGATTCTATATCTCATTATGCTTTACATGCCACAACTAATGAGATTAAGAATTTGAAAAATAAAATGGATGGTTTGAGTTCAACCTTGAACTCTTGTGCTTTTAATCATTTTAGGTTGGAGTCAATGTTTTCAAAGAAACAAACTCCACATGTTCATGCACATCATACCCATCATGCATATGCTTATGTTGCACAACATGATCACACTCCTACACATAAGCATACTAAGGTGTACGTATGTACACATTGTGGCCGCAAAGGCCATTTAGCAAAGTTTTGTTATGACAATATTAATTCTCTAAACTTTGCTAATTATAAAAGATTTTGGGTTCCTTACAAATCTAACCCCAAAGGACCCAAGAAAATATGGGTACCAAAACCCCCACCATTTGCTTGTGATGTAGGTGAGGGCTCTCACAAGACGTGAGAGGATTGGTGCCTTGGTAGTGGATGCAATAGACTTGATGGATATACTTTTGGATGCATCGCTATCAAGAAGCTTTGGTGGAAAGACCACCATATTTGGAGCTTTGGAGTTGGTAACAATTTCTAAACTCCTACTTTTTATGTTCATACTTGTTCATTCATAATATTCATAGCATGTTCATATTTTTATGTGCTTCATGTGGTATTTACATGTTTAAATGAAGATTTTATCAAAACGTGCATGTATACATATACAATTAGTGAATTACAATTGATTCATATATGATTGAACTTCATGCTCACTTGTACCCACTATTTGCATATGCATAGTCTAGTTTTGATGATTCTTTCATTTATACTTGTTATGCCTATTTTTATGCTTTACTTCATGTATACGTATTTTTAATTCAAATCTAATAAATATACATGTATACCCGTGAGTCTCTTGCCTTCATGCAAATATATTTAATCGACTCTTTTAGATTTGGGATATGTATGTGTATTATTAGGATTGGATTAATCATACATATACCATGATGATTAGTGTTTTGATTAAAATGATTTTTCGTATTTTTGTTAAAAAATGTGACTTATGAGCTTCATTGACTATTTTCATAAAAATGCTATTTACATGATCATTTAACACTCACATTTTTATTAAAAACATTTTGAGCCTTATAGACTATGAGTGCTTAAATTTTTATGTATCTAGTTATGTTTATGAAAAACATAAGATTTGATATATTTGAAGGATCTTTAACTAGTTTTTCAAAAACAATTTATACTAGTTATTTGTTCTTCAAATAGTTTTTAAGATTTCCACATGATTCTATTTTTCTAAAAGATTTGATGCTTCATGATTTGAATATTAGTTTATATGTTAGTTTTATCACACACTAGGATTTATACTTGAACATGTTGTGGGACACAAATAAATCTATTTATATTTGTGCTTGAATGCTTATTTGAACCCATGAAATGTGCTTGTATTACTTGGTTTTGATGATACATACATTTTTAAACTTATATTCTCACTTTTTGGATTTGATTTATGATCATGTGTTCTCATTTCATGTATATGTGTATTTTGCCAAACTTTAAGATATACATGTATACCTCTTGAGTCATTTGCCTTTAATGCAAATCTATTTATATGGACTCAATTGTGTTTAAGAGATATGTATGTATACTTATTGTGTTGTCAAAACATACATATATCTTGAAACATATTTTTTAATAAAAATAAAAATAAAAAAATGTGTGATGATTTAAAGGAATATTGAGTTTTATTGACATTTCTTTTTGCTTTATTCCTTACTTGAAGGATTTCGTACTAGTTTTAAAACATTTTCATATTAACTAGTGCAATCTCTTCATTGGGTAGAGTTTTTCAAACTAAGCTTATTTTCAAATCTATTTTTGAAAACCCCTACCATCGATGGGAGGATGGATGGGCGAGTATGCCTTGTAAGCTTAATTGACAAATCTTTTACCTTGTGCATATCAAGGGTGGTAGGTTATGAGATATACACTTGATTTTATTGTTATGTCAATTGGTATCATTGAATCGTTTCAATTGGTATCAATATGAACTTATTTTGTATATACTCATATTTTGTTTCTTATATATATGTATGTTTCAATTTCAATTGGTATACTCATTTCTCATACATATATATGATTTCCATGTGCTTACTTACAATCAATTGGCTCACATTTTTTTAAAAGCACAAAGTTTATGATGAAAAATAAAAAAAATTTCTATTGATATCCAAATAAAAATATATATATGTTGATATCTCAAAATGTGTTTTATTAAGTAAGTTCAAAATTTTTAAAGAAAAATTCAAAATGTTTGATTTGTATTTCCTATATGCAAAGAGAGCTTAACATCTCTCTTACATATGGATTCATGTTGAGTATATTATAAATTAAGGAGCTTGACAACTCTTCTTTATATGATATACGTGTGTAGGGGAGCTTCACATCTCCTCTTATGCATTACATAATATGTGTTATGTGAGTTAGGGCTTGTCATCCCTTCTTCATGTAATGCATATGTGTAGGGAAGCTAACTTAGCGTCTTCCTCTTCATGAATGTATATCGCATATAATTTTTATTGATTGTTTTGTTTCACCCCTTCTTGATCTTTTTGTTTTTGACAAAAAGGGGGAGAAAACATTTTGTTTGATTTGATTTTACTTTGAACCCTTTGTTGATGATTGACAAAAAGGGGGAGAAGTATTTGAGTATATGCATGTTTTCATTGCTTAAGGGGGAGTAGTATTTGTCTTCCTTGTTATTTATGCATATATGTTTTGTTTTGCAAATAGGAGAAAAAGATTTATTTTGTTTCATCTCCATCATTTGCATACATATTCATGTGCCTCATTGCCATATCTATTATTTTTTGTGATGCATGAGTTAAGGGGGAGCTTCTTTAGAGCTTTACTTTAATCCATGCATATATAACCTCATGAGTTTTGTCATCATCAAAAGGGGGGAGATTGTTGGCCCAAAGGCCCATCACTCTAGTTTTGATGATGATCAACTCATGAAGTTATGTTTACTAATGATCTTGTGTTTAATAAGTGACAGATTCATTATCAAGATCTTAGTAGGTGCATAGCTCAATAAAGGATAAAATGTCAAGATTTGGAGGTAGCACGGTGTGATCCAAGGAGCTTTTGGATCAAGCTTGGACCAAGTCAAGAAGATGAAGACTTGTGTCTAGGTATAAGATTTTGTTTTTGTTTTAGTTAAAAATGTAAAGGATAGATAGTTGGTGGATTGCTCAAGTATACCATGCACACACACTCTTGATTTACTTGTCTTTTCATAAAAGATTTTGTAGTTTAGAAAAGTTTTTTCTTTGTGACAAAATACTATTTGGATTTTGGTATTTTCATATATACATATCTTTTATCCAAAATCAAATTTAGAGCTTTATGACAAAACATAGATATTACATTGTGTAGTGGATCATATCCATACACACTATGCTTTAAAATGAAATCAAATATCTTGTTTTTATATTTGGTGGAGTTATGAAAACCAAGTTTGAAAAATACATGTTTTGATTTTTGATAAAATTTGCAAGACGCTGAAATGATATGAATATGTTTGATATGTGTCTTAAAAATTTTTATCACAAGTTTGGTTTTCAATATAGAATGTTAAAACAAGTTTATGGAATTTTTATAAGTGTTAAAAGATTTTAAAATTAATTTTTAAACCAGTTTTCTAGACCTGGAACTGGCTGACAGGCTGGTCCGGTCGACCGAGCGGTCGACCACACCATGGTCCGGTCGACCCACGGTCGACCGACGTGCACAGACTTGTGCGTGTCTGGCAGCATAGTGGTCCGGTCGACCGGACGGTCGACCGCAGCAGAGAGTTCTGCTCTCTGAATTTCTGGGTCGACCGGGCGGTTGACCGGAGGCTCCAACGGTCGAATTTTCGACCGTTGGCGGTCGACCGGGCGGTCGACCGGAAGCTCTGACAGATCCCAACGGTCACATTTTTCTGACCTCTATAAAAAGGGGTTTGGTCATTGTTTTGAGCTAAGATTTTAGGAGACCCTTGAGCTAGTTTTTTCCAGTCTTTTAAAAGAGTTTTCTCCACAAAATAGTGAGCAAATATTTCCTATCTAAAGGGAAGATTTTATAAAGAGTGTTTAAAGTGATTTCTTGAGTTTTTCACCATAGTTCTTTCCTTACTTTCTCACAATCACTTGAGCTATCCATTGCCTTATCTATCCATAGGATTGTGTTGTGAGAGTTTGTAATTGGTGATCAAAGTGTTGTAGATCACCAAAGATTTCATCCTTGTTCTTTGAGGAGACGGGCAAGTGTGATCGTCGTTGTTTAGAGTTCGGGTGCGGACTCGGTTGTTTGAGGTGCGGCCTCGGCGAGCCGGTGGGCTTGCGGTGTGTACGGGACTAGGGAGTCCGTGGGCTTGTAGGTGTTGCGGCACCAAGGAGAGATCCATTGGGATCTTGCATAGTGGAAATCCTTCGTGTGTCGAAGGCGGGGATATAGAGCAAGTGTGCTCGAACCTCGAAACATACCCTTGTGTTTGCGATTGCCATTCCTCTCTCTCTATCTCTATTGTTATATCTTGCATTCCTTTATTGTCAATCTTTACATGCTTGATATACTTATGTGCTCATATTGATATATTGCTTGGGATTGTTGCTAACACTTGTATTCAACCAAGAGAGCCAACGCGGCACCTCAACCCATTCAAAGGGAATCTAGAGGAGTTTGTCCAGAGCCCTTCACGGGGAATTCGGCAACACTCTTTGGTTATACGTGGTGTTTAGTGTAAAAGATTTAATTAGGTCATAATTGCTTTTAGCTTCCGCATTATTTGCATAATTCATCATTAAGTGACCATTAGATTAGCCATCACCTATTCACCCCCCTTCTAGGTGATTTACAGATCTGGTAAAATCGTCATCCAACTGTCCTGAAGACGTCAATCCAGTGACTGCACTACCCATCAAGTAGTACAAATCCTTGCATCTAATGCTCTTCAGAACAACCAACGAGCCGCTAGACATCTTGAGAACGCCTTATTCAAGAGTCCCTCTGAGGCCTTCCACTTCCAAAGCTCCAACCGAGATTGTATTCTCGTCATATTAGGAATATAACTCACCTCTTTCAACTCTATCATTGTCCTATCATACATCCTGATATAAAATGTATCCTTACCAATCATCTGGCGTGTGTGATCATCTCCCATAGATATCAAACCGCCATCAAGCTCCTCAAAGCTAGCAAACAACTCCCCTCTAGGATAAATGTGGTACGTAGAGCCCGTGTCCAATACCCACTCAGACGCATCTGAATGACAACTTGATAGGGTAATAGAAAGTGAAAAGTAAGAAGAGTCAGAATCATTACCATCTGACCTTACGACATTGGCCCCTGATCGTGGCTCCTTCTTCGACTTGTTGAGTTTTACACAATCACTTTTCTAGTGTCCTTTCTCTTTACAGAAGACACACTGATTCTTAAATTTGCGATTACCAACCATGAGTTTTCAATTGGATTTCTGCTGATTTCCTCTTCTTTGGTTTGGATTACTTCCTCTCGCGGTCAATACCTTTGCCGATGTGTCACTGGTAGAACACTCTTTATCATTCATCATCAATTCAAGGTTCACAAGAGCAGCAGTCACCTCACTGTAGCTAAGGGATATCCTCTCATTGATCAAGGTAAGCACAAAAGTCTCATATCCCTTATCGGAAAGAGAACTCAACAATATCAATGCTATATCTTTATCCTTGATCACTACATCCAAATTTGTCAAATTCGCGAGAAGCTTCGTGTAGTTATTGATGTGATCACTAATGGAGATTTCACCCTTCAACTGAAAACCGTAAAGCCTTCTCTTCAAATGCAAGCAGTTCTCGACGCTCTTTATCAAGTACTTGCTCGCTAGAATCTCCCAAATCAACTTCGCAGAAGTCTCATTCATCACATCATACTTTAGATCCTGTGTTAAGCAAGACCTAATGACGCCACACGCCATCCTATTCATCTTCTTTCAACCTTCTCAATTACTTCTGTCTCTCTTTAAGCTCAAGAGTATCCTTCAAATTCTATGCATTCAGCATATCCATTACCTCGCATCTCCATAATCTAAAATTATTTGTGCCATTAAACTTCACCACATCTATCTTCATGTGATAAACATTCTGAATGTTCTTTACTTTAAAAGAATCACACTCCGACTGAATGTTTCTCCGGCTATTTCTCCAAATCTCACAACCACACAAATGGAACAACTATGGAATGGAATTACAAATGATAAAGTTCAGATTTTTTACCTCCAATTAAAACCCAAAGATGAGTTTCCAATTGTTCTCTCCACCAAGATTGAAGATGAGATCCAATATGATAAAAATCTAATTGTTATCCAACCGAAACTTTCAATCTCCAAAATCCAAGATTCAAACCAAAGACCCACTCCATCAAATAATTGTAGACCAGATCCAATCTGATAAAAAAATTGATTTTTATCCATAAAAATCTGATTTTTGTCCAACAAAAGCTTTAGATCCCAAAAATCCAAGCTTCCAATCAATTATCTGATCCACCAAACTTAGTCCAAGCGTTGCCTAGAGCTCTAATACCACTTGTTGGGGCTGAAAAATACCAAGAACACAAAATCTAGATGACAAACACACACATAAAGAGAGGGAGATCAAGATATACGAGGTTCGGCAAGATGCTTCGTCCCGGGGCAGAAGAGAGATCTATTGATGATTTACACAAGATACAAGAAGATTACAATTGGTTCTCTCAAGAACTCTCACCAGAAATCCTTAACCCTAAAAATGAGTTACATCCTCTATTTATAGAGAGGAGAAGAAACCCCTAAAATAGTTCCAGGTCAGGTCCAGAATCAGTTCTGACCCGACTGTCGGTCAACCAGGTAGTCGATCGACCCAAGTGTGCGGTTGACCATCCGGTCAATCGCTCAATGCCCTATATCATTGCAGGACTTACTGAAAATGTCGGTCAACCACCCGGTCAACCAACTCAACTGCGTTCCTCTTCCTTGTGCAACATCACTCGAGCGGTCGACCGATCCAAGTCTTGTACATGTCGATCGACCAAAGTCCTGTCATAGAGTTTAAAAACTCTATCTCCTTTTTTTGCCCTCTCTCTCTCTCTCTACACTATTCTTATTTGTGTTACACATTAATAATTATTACTTTAGTACCCTCCATCAAACTAACGGTGGCATGATATCGAGAGCTTGTTTAGTCAAAATAGAAAAGAAACAAATATTGTTACTACTAAAATGCTAAAAAAAAATTGGAGCCATCCTGAGGGTGGACAGATACGATGATGCGAAGATATCATATTAGAGAGAGTAATTTTTGAAAAAGAGCACAACAATAAAAGTGGAATCAAGGACAAAGTATCTACTGGAGAGACGGATTTCAGTGAATATGGAACACTTGCTGAATGTGATTTACCTGAGTCTTTTTTGCGTGTGGTAAGGCAGAACTTCAAGGCCGTGAATCTTTTTAGTATACACTAGGTGGACTTAAAAAACCTATGAGGAGCCTCTTTCGCTGAAGCGAGACAGACATTGATTGAGTGCGAATTGCAAAGATGGAGAAAGAGATCGTAATATCCATGATTCGAGTAGTATTTGGTGAAGGAACGTTCAAGAAAAAAAATTTTCTATAATCAGGAGAAGTATTTTCAACGTAAGTCAACAAGGATGGCGTGAGTTGCAAAGGAGATCCAAGGTGAGATCGGATTTTATTCGAGAGGATTTAAGTAGACACAGTTGTGAGAGCTGCTTCAATTGAATTTTCTACAATCAGAAATTATTGTTTTAACAGGTAGTAATAATAGCGATAATAGTGTGGTGGTGATGCCTCCTGCAATGATAACTTATAGCCTTGAACATGAGAAGGACGAAGAGTAAAGAAAAGATTGGAATTTTTTTTTATGGACAATGTGTTTTTTTAAGACTTCAATCATAAAAGTTTAACTTAATCATTACCCATTTATCACATAGGGAACTATACTAAGCAAAACATGAGAAATTTCTTACAATATTGAGTCCTAATCATGTCAAAAATCAAAATTCAAATATTTTATACCTTACCATCATCTCTTCAAATGGAATAAATAATTGCATTCCCTCGCCAAATGAGAGTGAGAAAACGAGCTCTCTTATGACTTTCAGTCTTTTTCTCCTTTTGTTTTATTTTACTTTTCTTTTTAGCTCTCAACTATAATATTCTTTTCTATTTTCTATAATTTTTATTTGGTCCAATTGGAAAAGGAATACTTTCTGTTTTTTATTGGCCAGTTTGGTTCAATTTGAAGAAAAATAATAGCATATTCCGTTTGTTGGTACGTAGAGTTCTTTTATAAAATTCCCTAAAAGAATCTATCTTTGGTCAGACAAAATTAGGTATTAGGCCAAACCCAATATCTCCACCAACACAAGGTTCTCTCTCCAAAGAATTGTAAAGAATTGTAGTAATCTATCTTTATCTATTTTTATATCTATATCTATCCATTCTATTCATCTATATCTATATTTATATCAATCTTTCTTTACACTAAGTATCCAACATAGATTGTGTCTCATTGTTTTTCCTACGACCAGAAATTTTTTTATTATATTATATGAGTAAACTTGTCATTTTAGTAAATTTCTCTAGTAGGAATCTACTCCAAACAGTCCCAATAAATCTTAAACTTTATTTTAGAAATAGTAGGTGGAAAAAGTTTTATGTATGTGTAGCGGTTGATTTTCAACATATGTTGAGATCGAGCAACATGTCCTGTCTCAGAGTAACATCCCAAGCGGCCAAGTCACCTTTTTGTTAGCAGGCCCAGCATGCATGCAAGCTCAGCATGGCCCAATGAGAGACCCTCAGGTCTTACCCTGAGCCCGAATCACTCCAGCGTATTTATCCGGAACCTCAACTCAAAAGGAGTTGCGTAGTTCTTCGGAGGTTACAGTCATCGGTACAAAGATCATCTCTGAAACTACTCCTCTCCGAAGCTTGCTGCTCTTGCGTTACTCACAGCTGGACGGCATGATCCCTGCAATTCGCGGATCTAGCCACGTTGCCAGATTATCCCCACATTCAAAACGTTACAATACCTCTTTATCAATGTAGGTTATTACGGATAGTAGCGGATATCTCTGTATGGACATTCCAACAATTAAGTGGCGCGATCTAAACAGATACGAGAATTCCATAACTTTCAGATTATGCAGTTATGGATATCCAAAATTCGCACCCACAATAACAGTTCAAGGGGGTAAAAATACACCCCTATCTCCATCAAAAAAGAGGTGAGCTTCTGATTACCACCAAAAGACATTGTTCACAAGTATTCTATGTTTTATTCAAACAAGGGTACTTATTCTCACGCTCGAGGGTTTTCGATCGGCACCACACTGATACTCCTGACCTGATAGGCGTTCTTTTCTTCGAAATTGTTGGCATGATCAGTTAGGAGCGTCCAACTTTCTGTGAAGGAAAATCCCCACAGAGTATGATATCAGTATACTTGAATCATTATGCTTCAAATCTACCTAAATTGCTATGAATTCTCATTATTGAACTTTAGTTGACCAATTTGCTTATTAACAAACTCTATACATATGTATATCAACATATAGATAATTGTGAGTCACTTTGAAATGAGTTGGATAGACTCGAGCCTAAATTTCATTAATTAGCGAATCAAATAACAGTGAACGGCTAAAATAATCCAAAACTTTCCCCAAAAAAATTCATATTTTGTATTGACAATCATGTACTCGAGTGGAAAAGAAGAAAAAAAATGCACAAATAGGGTAACATCAATATTTGCTTTATCTTTGTGACAAGCATGTTTTTATTGAATATTCAAACCTAATCCCAACTAATTAGAGAGAATAATTCAAGGCTTTGTAGATTTAATTGATTCTCTTGGACCCACGCTATTTCAATATTTTTCATAATTTTTTCAATTTTTTTTTACATGCTACCAATTATAGTTATCTAACTTTTGTTATATTTCTCACCAATTTTCAATAGAAAAGTATTGAAAAAAGATGTAACAATTTGTCTTATGTAGAATAAATATTTTATCAATAGTTGTTGTTAGTGTTGGAGTTAATGAAATAAAAACCCACAATTTTCAATCTTTTATAATTCAAACAATCAAACATCATAAATGTTTGTCTATTGCAGTCCTCTTTTAATTATTTTCCATGTCACACTAAACATTTTCATATAAGACAAATAGACACATGGGTTATTAATTCTACAAATAAAAGCAAATAGATTAAAGAGATTCCATCCACATTTTATAAATATTAGAGTTTTATTGTTGGAGGCATGCCCTCAAATTAAGAATGCTTTTGAGTTTTTTTGTTGATTAAAAGAGGTTTTAGACTTTCAAGAAAGCTTATCATGGAATCTTGAGAGTGAAGGCAAATGCTTTTAAATGCCATGCATGCACATGGCATATTTTTTTTGCCAAGAGAGATTAAAAAGCCAAGAAATATTCATAACAATAAAAAGATAAAAAAAAAAAATCATTGTATGGCGTGTTTGGTTGCAAGGAAGTGAGCGTAAGTAAGGAATGGGGAAGTATAATTGTTCACTTTCCTATCTATGCAAACACCAGAAAAGGAAAATAAGAAAACCCTTTTTTCTTATATTTTCTCGTTTACACAACCATTTTTTGTTGTCATGTAAATCTTATTTGTAATAAGTTGTAGTACAAAACAGTTAATTTTTTGATCATGTAAATCTCACTTGCATTCTAATTAGAGTCCATTTTTTTCTTAATTAATTTTTATTTTAATATTATTTTGCGGTCAACTTTGTAGTCAACTTTTTCACTTCCACTTTCACATTACTATACAAACACCGAAAAAGACATAGCATTTTCCAAACCACACTTCTAAACAACATCCAAACACCAAAAAACTTATTAACTAATTCTTAAGTTTTAAAGGGAACTATTACCACTTCTTCACTTCCACCCTTAACCAAACAGGCTCGTAGAGGAGGTGTCTGTGCTTATTGTTTACGTGATAAGAAAGAGTTCGATTTTTGTAAACAAAATATAAACAAGTCTTTTCTGATTAAATTCAAATAATGAATTTTTTAATTGTCTTTTATTTTATTCCACTGAGTTTTTATTGCAAGGCACTTTTTCGTGTTTGGATTCATTGAAGTGGGAGAAAAATGAAAAGTGAGAAGTGGAAGTGGGAAATGCGGAAGCGTAGTGAAAAATTGAGATTTATGGAAATAATTTTTGGGTATTTGTGCAAGCAGAAAAGTATATTGTGTTTCCTGATGTGTATAACACAGTTGATCAAAAAAAAATATTAAATTAAATATTATTTCTAAAGTGATGTTTTTGTATTGTAATTGACTGCATGCGGGAATGACATCAAATTTAATACACTAAGTTACAACTTATTACAAGTGAGATTTATATAACCACAAAATTAACTGTAGCATCCTGAAAGTGAGAAAATAATAGTGTAAAATAAAGATGTAAAAGAAAAAAGAAAAAAAGAAAAAAGAGTTTTTTCATTTCACATATGCGATTCAAAACAAATAAAGAAAATAAGAAATGAGTTTTTTCACTTCCTATTTCCTTCTCACTTTCATGAATCCAAACACGCACAAAAGGCCAGAGGGCACATAAACACTTAAAAGTAAAGGTTTAATAATTAAAACAAAAAGTTTAGTTTGGTTCTCACTCAAAATACGCACGCGCATCCCTCGTACAAAAGCTAATCAAAAAAGTCCCAAAAAAACAGCTGTAACCAGTTTGTATGTTAATAATAATAATAACAAATAATAAATAATAATAATAATATAATTATGAGGCAGGCTTTTTGTTTTTGTTGTTGACCACACTTGCTTTCAATTATAAAAATTTAGACCATGGTCTTCTTGATTAAAATTAAGAGGAGAGCTACACTGACACTAAAGGTCCCTCTTTGCTCTGCCCAAGGCCTGAAAAATTAAATCCTAGTTTTCTACTCTTTAATTAATGATTCACATGCTTTGCTTTCTTTGAGAACTTAGGCACACATATCGAGCTCAAAAAGGGAGAAAAAAGAAAGAAAAGGAACAAAAAAACTCAAGCACATATTTTTATAGAAAAGTGGTTGATAATGGAAATAAAAACACATCAAATTCTATAGGGTTTTAAATGCCATATGTGGCACGAACAATCTTATCATAGACTGTATTGTATACGGAACGTATCCGATACGTGTGTTGGATACTAATATCATATGTATTTTTTAAGAATCTGTCAAATCTCCGCGTGTTGCGTCCGTATCAGAGTAATCGTATTCGTGCAACTAAATTTTACAAAAATGCCTCAAGACAAGTTATAAATATTGCTGTTTAGACGAAAGCAAATAAATTTTACAAAAAATAAGACACAAAATTTTATTATAAACAGAAGAATAATAGGAATAACACATGCATATTATTAATGTTTTTAAGTATCTCAGAAAATTTCTAAATGCACTCTAAAAATAATTTTTCAATTTTTTTTAGGTATCTACTATTATTTTAATGTTTTTTCCCTTCATTGTAGTGCCTTTTCTGGCTGTTTGGATTCAAGGAAGTGGGCGGAAGTGAGACAGTGGGAAGTAGATTTTTTTTTCTTTTGAAAAATAAGAATCTGTGTGTATATTTTTCAGTGTTTAGTTGGTAGTTGAGAAGTGAAAGTGAAAAAATATATTGTGTTTTTCGGTATTTGATTAGAAGTGTGATAGTAGAGGTGGAAAAGTTAACCACAAAGTTGACTGTAAAATAATATTAAAATAAAAATTAATTATGAAAAATAAATTTTGGACTGTAATTAGAATGCAAGTAAGATTTACATGAGCACAAAATTAACTGTTTTGAGATACAACTTATTACAAATGAGGTTTACATGACCACAAAATTAACTGTGACAGCTTGAAAGAGAAGAAATGGTTGTGTAAAGGGAAAAGAGAAAAAAAAAAAGGGTGTTTTATTTTCTTTTTCTGATGTTTGGATGGACAACGGAGTGAGACTTCCCACTTCCTCACTTCCGTCCACTTTCTTGAAACCAAGCAACCTCTAGTGTCTTCCTTCCTCATCGCAGTCCCTTCGTGGAAGCGCCGTGCCCAGAATTTGTAGAAAAAAAATAAACAACACCTTACATAGGCAACTTGGAAAACTACTAAAAGATTTAGAAAAATAAATAAGTAATTGGAGAAAAAACAGTTCCTTGATAATTATAATTAGTTTGGTATGTCTAGATTTTCCATCATTGTGTATAAAACAAAGTTAAGTGTGGATATTTTAAGTAAGAAAAATAGAAAAAGATTATTTTATAAGATAGATTGAAAAGAAACTTTTTTTCTTTTTCTTTCTTTTTAATAGTATATATTTTACCTTTCCTTTTCTGTTCACCCAAGCAAGTGGCACATCATATCTAATATTCACTAAGCCAGAGGGATAGAGAATTCTTTTTTTGATTTTTTAGAAAAATCATAAAGCCCTGAAAATAAGGATTGCACACGATCTTTTTAGCATCCGAACCTCTTCAGTGGGGTCTCAATTGTATCGTGGATTGTTCATAACAGCTGATAAATGAGCCAGAGCTAATCATGACGCGAGTCTCTATCAAAAAGACACTATTTTTACTCTTGTAATTTCAGTTCGAAATGGACCGGAAGAGATTTGAAAAATCTGCTGATGCACGCCATGTGAGAGAAAAGCGAGATGAGAGGTTTTGCCAAACAGAAATTTAGAAATTGGTCCAAGGAAAAGAATTATTTATTTAATCAAATGTCAGGAGTCAATCTCAAATCAATTTTTTCTTCTCTGATATCAGAATACACAAAAAAATATGACGTTTTGCTGATTTGTGGGTTACAAAATCTGCTTCAATTGGACCAAACAAACAATGAATTTTGGATTCTATGTCCAAAATCCATCCATGCCAAGCAAAAAATTCAGATTTTTGCGAAATAAATGCAAACAAATAGGTCCCAATAAATTGTATCGTGAGAATTTTTTTTCACATTGATAGCTTAATAGCTTTTCCAGTAGGTGGCGAGACTTAATTTGAGAAGGGAGAATACAAATTGCTCACTCTCATCTGGTGGTTACAAATTGAATGTTTTCTATGAGTAAAATAAGTTTGGACCGCTTGAATTTTTATTTTACTGTACGGGTCTGTTTGGATTCAAGGAATTGGGTGGAAGTGAGGAAGTGGGAAGTGTCTTTTTTCATTTTCGCTGTTCATCCAAACACCGGAAAAAGAAAATGGAAAAGGTTCTTTTACTTTTCTCTTTTCACTTTTACACAACCATTTCCTCCCTTTTAGAGTGCTACAGTTAATTTTGTGGTCATGTAAATCTCATTTATAATAAGTTGTAGCATAAAACAGTTAATTTTTTGCTCATGTAAATCTCACTTGCATTCTAATTATGGTCTAATTTTTATTTTTCTTAATTAATTTTTATTTTCGTATTATTTTGCGGTCAACTTTGTGGTCAACTTTTCCACTTCCACTTTCACATTACCATCCAAACGCCGGAAAGGACATAACATTTTCTAAACCACACTTCCCAACAACATTCAAACAACGAAAAATTTACTAACCAATTCCCAAGTTCCAAAGTGTAACACCCCGAATTTTTAAACGCTGATTTAAAAATATAATCTCGAATTATTATGTTAATTGAATGTGTAATGAATTCTAACTTAATGTTGGGAATGTCTAGTGGTATATATGAATATACCTATATCATGATATATATGTGACTTGTATTTCAATGAGATGAAATACTAGTATTATACTTGAAATACATGTATTTGCCAAGAAAATACATTCATGACAATTTATTATATTATTTTTTTTAGTGGAGGGAGTAGGTATGCATGAGATGGGAGATCAAGGGCCTAGACTTCTTGATTTGGGGGAGTGACACTTGGATGAAGGGGGTGGCAAACTTGTAATATTTTGGGGTGGGGACCTTAAAAGAGTCAAGGCAATTTTTATTCTTTCATCCTCATCCTAGAGAGGTTTCTTCATGGAGAAGAAACCCTAGAACCTAAATGAAACCCCATCTCCATTCATGTTTCCAAACTTTCTCTCACTAAATTTTCCTCCCTACCCTTGCTCCTTCCCCTCTCCCCCTTGGATCTGGAGGCTCTCGCGCGCGGGGCCAGCAGCGGCGGCCGGCCAGGCCGCGGCTGGGCGGCGGCCAGCCGGGCCGCGGAGAGCGACGGGGCCGGATCGATTTGATGATGGTGAGTAGGTTTTTCCCCTCTTTCTTTTTTCTCAAATTGCATCTTTTGGAAATCCCTAAGTTTGATCTATTGGTTGAATGAAAACTCTTCCCTTGAGCTATTCATGCTATTATCCCTTGAAATTTCATAGCTTTTTAAAGTATGTAGTAATAAAATTTGATCTTGGGATATATTGAGTTAATCCCATTATATAAATTGATGGGTGAGGAGGTTGCATGATGAGCTATGTCATATAGAGATGGGGCTTATAAATTTTCAGTTTTGGGTGTAAGTCTTAAACCTTGAATTCTCAACCTCACAATTTAAGTTGATGGTGATGAAGCTTTCATTGAGAGTTTGTGAGACTAATGTTTGTGAAATTTTGTTCTTCCTTCAATTGGAATAAATATGCTTCATAGAATCATTTGGTCTAATGCATGATGAACTTGCTAGGTGTTGCAATTCTTATAGTAGAACATCTCTTGTGATTATGTGACTCCCTTGTAATAACATGCAACCTAGCCTTTTGGCGACAAACTATTAATCCTATATGATAGCATAATGTTCAAAGAATGGTCATGGTTTGAGTTAGTTTAAATTTTATCAAGACGTATACTCTCTTGTAAATTGTATATGAGTCTATTTTGGAAATCGATCGGGGGTTAGTATTGGTTATCATGTATATGATTCTATTTTGTGAAAGCGATCGGGGGTTAGTATTGGTTATCATTAAATAAGCAAGGTTAAGCCGTAGAAATTTGGGTGGCATCGTATCAAAAGTCCTAGTAAAGATTAATATATTATTATTGGAAGACAAAGATTAATCTTAACCGTGGAATCAGTATCATAAACTTGCGAATCATTACAATTGGGGGAGATCAAGTTATAGATCTCTCCTAACCTTTAGAGTAGATGGAGGATCTTGAAGCTTTCTGCACTTGTGAGGGTTGAACCTCTTGCCATCCTTACATAATAATTGTGCAATCGAATCAAGATTAGATCTTGGTCATGTTAGTGGGATAAGAAGAAAATTTTTACGTTAAGTCCAACTATGAAGTTGGAGGTGACTTAAAGAGGGGCTTGTGATAATCATGCGGTGATCGATCTATGAATGCTCTTATAAATATTCTCGTGACCAAAAGTCTAAATACTTAAGTTCATGCCTTCCTCATGATCTAATTTAGATGAGGACATAAGAGGAAAAGTTGGGAAATTGTGTAGTTCAAAGCACTTTGTAATAATAATACAAATCTGTTAAAGTCTGCCCAGATCTGAAACCAGAATCTTGGGGTTTCTTTCGTTAGGATATTTAATGAGAGATAGGTCATGTGATATACCGTTGGAAAGCTAATCGAGTCTACTTTCCAACCGCGCTTACGGTGTCCTAATCCAATGTCTGTGCTGGGAATTATCACTGGAACTTGATAACTTGTCGAAAGTGCAAAGTTGCAGAATTTTAGATGTCTAAATGATTTTCTGTTTATTTCAGTTGTTCATGTGAATTAAGTGGGTCATTTTATATATTGCTAGAAAGATCAATAAATCTAAGTTTTAAAGGAAGTCCCTGCGTCTCATTCTAATATCAAAAGTAGAAGTTACGATAAAATCATCTTCGATTGTTAGGGAGGTCAGATCCGATGAAACGGATTTAGGTGGATCTATGGGAAAATTATTGGAAATTATACAGGCATGTTGTGCTGAGTTTAGAACTAAACACTCTTCTTCAGTAACGCATGTTACGAACACGGGTATGTCATACTTATTTATTTAAATGCTGACTACTTTAAATTAATGTTTCATAACGAGGTTGCATGTACACTCAGAGTGCTGGTGTTTATCCTTAGACTCAGGTTTCGTTAATTTTATCAAAAATAAGGAATTATTGTGTTATGGACTCCAAAAGATATATTTCATCCTAACACATAATTTCTTTGGTGGCCTAGTAACTGGACTGTGAATAGAGTATTTATTGGCACATAGTCAGTAGAAATCTCTGAAGCGCCGAAAGTAAATGGTAAGGATGATAGACTGATAAATTGTAATTCACTGATAATTGGTCAAGTTATCGACCAGCACTAAATTGTATGGACAATAGACTAATAGATGAGTGAACATGAATACTAATTGAAAGGAAATATTTTCTTATTGTAATATTAGAGAGTTGTATTCCAATTAACTAGCACGTATGAGACATTGTTTCTCCTTATAGTCTCAACTTACCCATCCATTTAGCCAGGATGTTTGTGCGAGTAATACTTTTGCATACCGATAGCATGCGCCCCATAAGGTGACCAAACTTATGAGATACTTGAAATAAACACTTTCAATCGTATGTGCTATATCGTTTCAATTCTTAATGGTTTCCTTTCTCTTTTGAGTATATGTCTTGATTTACGTTAGGGGTTAAAGAGTGATTGTGGCGTTCACATTATTCTAGTTAAAAGGGATAAACCGATTATCTGAGACAATGATCAACTCTATGGGCGTAATAATGAAGATTTGAAAGTGAGAAATATGGGTATGTGGCATATGTACATATGTACTATCTGGTCGTTATGCATGTGTGAACCATGTGAACATGGTCGTTCCTCTGTTCAAATACATTTAGAGCATTACATAGAAAGCACCCATATTATATATCTTCACACATATACCATGTTACAAAAATAAAGGGACAGTAAGGTAGGCTTAGAACTGAATACAACCTTGTGTAATAAGTGTTGCATTTAATGTAGAATTTTGAAACATGGTGTACAAGGGCATTGGCATGTGTCTCACTGAATAAGAATCATTATGATTGATATGAATATGATGGGTGTATATCACTTGATTTATGTACTTAATGTAATTGGGTGGCATGTTCTGATTAATTAATTGGTGTGAATATTCCTGTAATGATGCAATCTAACAGATAAACATTAATTGTGAGTATGATTGCTGTTGTAAGGGAATTGATGTGCATGATATATGAATCTTATGAAACTGGATGCGTTGGTTATTATGTTGTTATATATGTACACATTGTGTTATGGAGGAAGGGGCCGGGCGGGAGCCGGTAGGAGGGGGGAAGACGGTGGGATTGTTGTGTATATATATATATATATATATATATATATATATATATATATATATATATATATATATATATATATATATATATATTGGAGGAAGGGGCCGTGCGAGAACCGGTAGGAGGGGGGAAGACGGTGTTATTGTTGTATATACATGCTATATATATCATATTGGGAGGAAGGGACCCGTATGGCACGGGCGGAGTGCGAAGACGGTGCTATGATATACATTTAATTGCATCCTTACAAATGATTGATAATGAATGGTTATGTGTGATACAAATGTGTATCTGTGTGTGTGACACTGGGGGTATGATGGATGTGTCGTTGTATATGACAATGAAACCATCAGAATACAAGTTTAGTTCATTGAAATGAATACCATATATTGGGTAAAAGTGTGCATGTGAATCAGTGCATTACTTGAAGTATGATGCGTTATTGCATTATGAGAAATATGATGTGATCATATGTTATATAATTATGGCTTGTGATGTAAGTGTTATTTGAATGCATAAACTAGGTCTATGGCATAACTTTGGTGGTTGGTATATTATAGCGTGGAATACTAGGCACGTGAGTAATACACACTATGTACACTTAAGGCGAGAGAGTTTGGCTATGTAACTCATAGAACTTATCATACATAAAGATGAAAATTCAATAAAGAAATTGGGGAATACAATCAGAAGAGTCTGATCATCCTCAGAAATTGTAGAGGCTGAGACCTTGATTATCAAACTATCGGATGCCTCCGATTCTTGTCTTCTTACTGTTTCAGATTCCTTTTATTGCGTGTATATTCATACTCTTGTTGAGAGATTATCTTTTCTTGTGTATTCCTACCTCACTCACTGAGCTGTCGAGCTCACCCTCCCACAGACTGATATATTGCAGGTTGCTTGGAGGCAGGGGTCAGGGCTATGCTGCGCAGGGTTCGTTCTGAATCGATCCATCCCTTGTATTTTGGAACATTTGTGTTTGTGGATGATACATGTGGGTCTTGGGATAGATTATTAATCTTGTACATACCCATATATATATAAAGAACCTTTGTAGTGGTTTCAATTCTAGTTGATATGTGAGATATCTTTACTGGGTTGTGGTAACAAGAGGTGTATTATCAATTTGATGCCCATGAGAAGTTGAAAGTTATTATTTCTGAAACTCTTTGATGCCGAGAGAGAAATTCTAGAGTTTATGTTGTTATGTTTCTCCTTAAGTAGGTGATGTCAAGCCGAAATACTTTCATGATTGCGTGGATGATTTTGAATTCATATATATGGTTGGATTGAAAATAAGTAGGCCGATGTTAGCCGAAATTATCATACTTGTATCGGACATCATATCCGACCAGTAATTACAAAGGAGGTGCTGCTGAAATTTTTAAGAAAATGGAAATGATCTCCTTAATCGGTCGGTATAAGTGGATGTTATGTAAATTGAGGATTTATTTTTACTGGGATCGTTACACAAAGGGAACTATTACCACTTCCTCACTTCTTCACTTCCTCACTTCCACCCTTAACCAAACAGGCCCTACATGGCTTACAACTGGATTTTTTTTTTTTTTTTTTAACATCATGTCACATGTAGTTGAACTTGAACACGTGACTTCTCACAACCCACTCTCATCTCTTTATCAGTAAGTCAGAGTTCAATGACTGCCATAACCGGACTTGAATTTAAGACTCCCAACAACATACTCTCGTCCTTTTGTTAATGAGTTAAGCCTTGCAGACAGACAGACCGTTCAAAAGGATGTAAGATATCTGACCACTCAAAACATTTTGCTGTTGGTGTTTGGACACAGCAGAGAACTAGTTTCCATTGACTTGAATTATAATAATAAAGCCATGATAAGATAGAAGATGAAAGAATCTGAGTGATAACGGGCGGGCGAAGTGGGTGGGGTATGATTGGACAGGATCTCCGCACTTGAAAGCCGACCAACTCTCCAACCTCCCCCACTTTGAGAGACAGCGACGCGCCGGAAAATATTCGAGGGAGAGCCCGTTCTCACTGGAGCTTCCTGAGAACTTCATGACCGGCCACCCCATGAACGATCCGAACTATTCATTTTAATCTATATATTCTAATTAGGTTACCAATAAAAAATTATGTGATTCTGAGATTTTTTTTATTTTTATTCATGCATCAAATGACATCTTTATTTCACGGCTAACATAAAAAATTTGTGACCGCTTAACGCATAAGTAAAAAGGATTGGACTCTCGCGATGTTTTATTGGTAACCTAATTAAAGTATGTAAATTAAGATTAACGGTTCAGATCATTCATGAGGGTGGCCGGTCGTGGAGTTCACACGAAGCTCCTGTCAGAACCAGTTCTCACAAGAATAGTTCCAATATTTATAAAGAGAGAACTGATTCTGATTATGAGTCTATATCAGGTTGCTCGAGGTTTCCGAAGGGGATGAGTTTATTAATCGGATGAGGACTGCAGGTTTTGAAAATGCATACGATAGAAAGGCTTATTACGTGTATGTCAAGATTTTGTGTGGGATTGAGAGGCTGGATAAGTCTTAACCCACAGACCATAAGTCTTAATCCCTGGCGCGTGCCCATGCTCCTTCAATATAAAACTAATCATTTTATATTATTATTTTCTCAGTTGTCGGGTGTTACAGTTAATTTTGTAATAAGTTGTAGCTCAAAACAGTTAATTTTGTGATCATGTAAATTTCATTTGTAGTTCAATTACAATAAAAAGTTCACTTAATAATTATTATTTAATTTAATAATATTATTATTTATTATTTGTTAATAATTAAAAATGTTATTCTTTATTTAATACCATAATAATACTTTTTAATTTGTATTTTTTAATACTTATTTAAAGTTTTAATATTTAATATCTAATATTTTAGAATAATATTTATGTCTATAAATAATATTATAATATTTAGTGTTTTAATAATTGTAAATTTTAAAGTAATTTTTTTAAAAAATATTTTAATATTTAATTATTTTAGTTAGTTATTATTATTATCTTAATAATTTAATTCTTTATTAAAGTTTAATATTTCAATATTATATGTTTTAATATCTGAATATTTTAATTACTATTTAATATTTATTTAACAAATTTATTACACATTTTAATTTTTAATAGCATTTTTAATTTAATAATATTGATATTATTTAATCACCAAACAGTTAATTTTTGTGATCAACTTTTTCGCATACACTTTCTTATTATTAACAAAAAATTGTAAACACAGTATTCTTTTTCATTTATATTTTCATTTTACAATCAAACACTATAAAACTTACATAAATTTCAATTTCTCATTTACACTTTCATTTTTTCATTCTTATTTTTTACTTGCACATTCAGGCCTACACTGAGGGCGTGTTTGGTAACTCGCAAAATGTTTGCAAAATGCAAAAACTTTTGCAACTTTACATTTTACACTTGTTTGGTTTCATTTGCAAAATACAAGATGCAAAAAACTTTTGCAACTCTTCTTTTCCCACTTGCAGTTGCTACAGTTAAATTTGTGGTCATGTAAATCTCACTTTTACACTAATATTTTCTCACTTGTAGTTGCTACAGTTAATTTTGTGGTCATGTAACTCTCACTTTAATTTTTTATTGTTTTTAATATTTAAAATTTACTATTTTAATTTAATTTTTTATTTAATACTTTATTTAATACTTTATTATTTTATTAATACTTATTCCATTTTTTATTATTTTATTTAGAGTTAATATTTTATTAATATAACAATATTATACTTTATTATATATTTAATTATTTATTTTTTAATATATAATTAATATTATTAAATATTTAATATTTTAATAGTGTTCAATTTCTTATTTAATTATTTAATTATTTTATATTTTTAATCTTTAACTTTTTTATTGTTTTAATATTTAATATTTTACTATTTTAATATAATATTTTAATTTAATATTTTATTATTTTATTAATACTTATTTCATTTTTATTATTTTATTTAGAGTTAATATTTTATTAATATAACAGTATTATAGTTTAATATAAAATTACTATATATTTAATTATTTATTTTTTAATATAAAAAATTACTTTATTAATATCAGAATATATTTTATTATTATATTAATATTTTATTATGTTAATATTGTAATAATAATTCAGTATAATAATACTATAATGATAATTTATTATTAAATTATAATTATATTTTACTTTATTAATTTTATATTTCTATAATATTACAATAATATTATAATAAAATTTATATTATAATAATTTTCAAGTATTTTTAATATTATAATATTATAACTATATTTTATTATTGTTGTAACATTTTTTAATATTTATATTTTATTAGTATTCTTAAATTTTATTAACGTTCTTTAGATTTTCTTAAAATTTTATATTATTTATTTAGTTAATATTTTAGTAATATTTTACTATTTACACTAATATTTTATTAATATTATTGTTATAAATAAATATTAAGATTATTAATTTTTTATCTCAAATTTATTAATACAATTTAATTTGCAATAGTAGATTTAATTTAATAATATTTATAATATTTAAATCACTGCTACAGTTAATTTTGTGGTCAACTTTTTCACTTACACTTTTACATTACCAACCAAACACCGTAAAACACAATATACTTTACCATTTACACTTTTACTTTATCAACCAAACACCGTAAAACACAATATACTTTTCCATTTACACTTCACTTTATCAACCAAACACCGTAAAATATAATATATTTTCTCTGCTACAGTTCATTTTTTCCATTCTCATCTTACGACTTACGACGTGCGACGTTTTGCAACGAAACAAACAGGCCCTGAACCGGAGTCTGAAGAAAGGGCGGGGTCCGAAGTCACTTATTTGGGCTTTGACCTCCTCTCATCCCCATTTCAATCAGAGGTCAACGGTCAAACCCCACCGCAGACAAATCCAACGACCTGCGGAACCGCGCAAGCTGCCAAAACTACAGTGGCACAGCCCGTAATTTCCCCCAAACTCTGGGGGCTCTTCCCCCGACCGACCTTCCCAACTTGTGAGGCCTCCCTAAAAGGACAGGAAGCAGGTCAGTGGCCGGCAAAAGGCGGGCCTCAAAACGTTCCTCCAAGTTCTAATCCCTTTAAATCCGCTATTTCCCCATTTTATTTATTCAAAAAAAAAATTATGTACTATTAAAAAATTCGGATAAAAGTCGTATTTTTCTTTTCCAACTCTGCCCACTTCTTATTAAACAATTTCCCCTTCATGCACGCCCTCCCAAAAAAAAAAAATTTTTTTTTTTCCCAAAAACCCCACCGCATATTTCGATTTCTGTGACTCCTTTGATTAAAATATTCCCCTCTCAAATTCAGAAAAGTATCTCCCACTTTATTGTCATTTATTATTAATAGTGTATGTTTTAATTTATTGGTAATTATCTTTCAAATACTTCTTTCTTTCTTTTTTTTTTTTTTTTATTTGTTTATTTTCTCTCCTTTTTCATTTCTCTTTGTTTCTTTCATCTCATCTTTCAAAGTTTGTTCTCTCTTCCTCCCCCCTAGATTCCGTCTCCAACCGCGGTGGTGGGTTCCGGACACCGCCCGAGCCGGTTTTCCGACCGCGAGAGGAGAAATCGGAGCGCGTCGGAGACCGAAAACGCCCCGACAAAAATTAAAAATCCCGTCTTTGTCCCTCATGGAGCCCCCTCACTCGAGCTCGTCTATTGGTGGGAGCTTGCTTGAACCCTGAGCGAGGGCTTCACCGGCGGAATCCGACGACTGAGGCGCTTTCTTTACTGTCTTTTGACAGACGATCTGTTGTCTGTTGTTTGTGAAAGGGATTTTTTTAGGGTTTTTAGGGTTTATCTATGTGTAATGGAGGGAAGGGAAGGACAAGTACCGGAGCAGCGGCGGCGACGGAGACGGCAGAGGAGATGAGGTCGGATAATCCTAGCGAGGCGACTCCGCCGCCGCCGCCGCCTGCGCCGGCGGCGGCCGCTGCGCCCGTGGTGACGGTGGGGGTCACAGTGGCCCCGGTGGTCGTTCCCACGGCGGCGGCACCGTCGGCGGCGGGTGATCCGGTTAGGAAGAAGAGGGGGAGGCCGAGGAAGTACGGGCCGGACGGGAGCGTGGTGTCGCGGCCGCTGAATCCGACGCCGATCTCGGCGTCGCTTCCCGCGGGGGACTTCCCGGCGGCGTCGGCAGCGGCCATGAAGCAGCGGGGTAGAGGGCGGCCAGGTGGTCTCGTCAGCAGCAAGCACCAGCAGCCCAGGATCGAGTTTGAAAGTTTAGGTAATTTTTGCCTGGAACCCCTATGTTTTTAATTTTTAAAATTTTTTTTTGGCATAAATGATATTTTTGTTGGAATTCTGTTATCTGATGTGTAAATATGTGGTTGGTGAATGGTGTTTTGTGGTGCAAATCTGTTGATGTTGTCTCTGTCTTCATCATGATCAGTTCCTGCCACTCTCTTCTTCTCTTGCATCCTATTTAGATTTGGTCTGTAGCTTTCAACTTGTTGGGGGTTTGGATATAGGTGGTGGTGGTGGTTGTTGTTGTTGTTGGAATTCTTAGTTGTGGGACCACTGGACGAGGGTAGGGTTTTCATTTTTCAGATCTGCTGTGATGAAATGGGTTGGTTCTTGTAAGAAAAAGGCAATCTTTGGTGGGGTTAGCTTGGAGATTTGGGAATCTGAATCTTGTTGAGTTGCTTTTTGGCAACACTTGGAGTGTTGTTGTGAATATGCCTGAACAGAGATTTGGGGCTACCAATATTTGTTTCGATCATCCTTGGAGATATGTCATTGGACTAGGATTAGAATTCTTGATGCCCCACTTTGTGGGATATTAGAGCCAGATTTAGTTGGAGAAATTGCTTGTCTTCCACTATAATTTAGTTATCAAATGGTCGCCGACGTCGTTTTAATGTCGCTTTTTTATCCGTGACGTGACCTTTGCTAATGTGAAATGTGACGGCCTTCACCATCTTTCAAATCCTTCATTTACTTCATTTGTCGGGTTTCTGTAGGTTCGAACTGAGAACTGAATCTTACTTTGCTGCCAATGTTTTTTTGCTTTCTCATCACTTCAAACAGTTTTTTGTAGGCTAAGGTTTCTTTGTTTACGTTTTGTTTTAGTTAGAGAATATGACGTGGGTGCAACTCTTGTTCCTTAATAATTTTCCCATTATACCAAGTGGGACCACTGGTGCTAATAACATATTTACTGCAACATGTTTGCTAATTCTCTTTCGGGGCATTTAATATTTATTGCAGGTGAAATGGTAGCATGCGCTGCTGGTGCCAATTTCACGCCTCATATTATCACTGTTGCAACTGGTGAGGTATGGCTTGCTTACATTATCTATTTCTCATTTTTATATTGCAAGTTTTGTGTAAGTAATCAGGATATCTGTTTGCTGCTCCTTTTACTTAAGCTCCTATTTTATAATCTAGAATCACCTTAGAAAACCAGTACTTATGTGGAAACAGGAAAAGTAATTTGAGCATCATTACAAATGTTCATCTTAAGTTTCAGTTGCTTCATCATGACATATATCTATTGCATATTGCTGTGTGGTGGTTTGGCTCATTAACTTCGAGTGACTTACTCATGCGTGTTAGTGGTTTTAACTTCAAGCCAAAGCAAATCAGTTTTTCTTAAAGAGAAGCAACAACATACAGTCTCACTTGTTAATTATAATGAGGCAACTGCCTTTCTTGAGATGTTAATTCATGTTTACATGGCTATTTAAGGAACTGATTTTGATGCTCTCATGCTAACTTGGCCCGTATAAGCTTTTTCCTTGTGAGTTATATTTAATGTACATAATATCTAAAGTCATGTTAAAATTTGGAATATAGAGTATGTTTACAGTCAAGGCATGTTAGATAGACTCTAGTGATTTTCAGTTTAAACTCTTAGATTTCTGGTTCACTTGACTTATTTGGCGACTTTTAACTAGTTTACGGTTTGGTTTAGTGGCTTTCTTTGAAAGGGCAGCCATAATTACAAAAACTGGTTAAGACTTGTCATGTCATAGAGTTCTCGCCAGGAGCTTGTAGAAAGAGGATTGACATAGCTTACCCTCAAGGACTTTTGATTAAAAAAAAACTTTGTTGTTGCATTGTTTGTATAAGTTTATTTAAGCTGTTTGGGCGTGGGACTGTGGCATAGATGGTAAAGATAAAGGTATTAGGTTTTTAGTTCTAGATGAATCATATATCTTCTTCTTTCCTTTTATTTTCTAAATATTTAGGCGCAAGATTTCAAGGGGCACGAATCTACTGGATGACAAACTATACAATACACTATCTTGCATAAATATAATCCTCTTGATACTTCAGAACCAGCATATATAGTGCAAGCGCTCCTATTGTGATGTTCTCTGCAAGCTCTTGATGCTTTCTTTAAATTTCCATCTAATATGTTCTAGCTGGTCAATTTCCATGCTCTGTTAACATTTTAATTGCATTTATTATTATCACTTTTCCAGTATGAATGCTAGAAACACACAGGATAGCCTGTTATGGTAGTAGCTAATCTAATTGTCCAGTTAGGAACCAGTAATAGGTTTAGATCATTTTTTCCCCCTAAGCTTATGATGCATTCTTTTAATTCCATCTAGTATTCGGTTTGACATGATTGGAATGTAACCAAACCCTATCCGGGCCAAGTTAACCTGAACTTACAATGATGGAAGGACATGGATTTGGAAAAATCAAACCCAATCCTCACCAACTCAAACTCAAATGTGGTCCAAACCCGAACTCCAATAGTGCAGAAAACTTTATCGCTGATTAACTTTGATGTGTGATCCTCATAAAGTAATATTTGTCTTTCTTGGAGATACTTTGCAAAATAACAAAACAAAATTGCCTCACTAAGTAACATATGTGGGTTCCTCAAAAAGTATCATCATTTGGAAGATATTAGTAGATCTGTATTTTCCAGTACACTAGATGGAAGAAATGTGCCTCTGCCTTCTCTAGTTATAACTTAAAACAATAGACAGTCTTATTAATGAACCTACTTGTTTTTCTCAAAAATAAAATAATGTTGATCTTACGTGTGAAATTAAATATTACATTTTTTTCATTAAAGTTACTACTTAGTGAAACCAATCCCATTGGCTTTAAACTGTACGTCCCAAACATACTCACCATTTGTCTCCTCTGAGTCCTTTCCATTTTCATAATTAAGTGTATCATATTTTTAACCTATATATTAGAGATCTATATTTCCTGATAAAATTTCTCTTTGCTATTTGTATTTCCTCTATACTTTCTTAATTGAATTCCATCTAAGCCCTATTCATAATCTTTCCCTCCACATGAAGTGCCAATTTTCTCTCTAATGATAGGTTATTAAGTTTTTACTTCTCATCAGTCATCTTGAAGAGGACATCACTAGTTGCCAGTTGTGTTTTTCATGTCTTAGTTTATTTTCGAGTTGTTGTCTTTTTTTTTTATGTGAGTGTTTAGTACCACATCGGTTATCCTCTAGAAGTGCCCTTTTGTAAAGCCTATAAATAGGCATCATACTTATTTTATTATTAGACAATGATTAAATAAAACTTTTCCAGTTAAAATTCTTGAGTGTGCTCTTGAGTTTTGGGTGTGAAGCTCGTGGCGTAAGGGGTGTGAAGCCTGTTGTGTAAGGGGTACGAAGCTCAAATTTATCTGGTTCTTTTCTCAAGCCCTAATTTCTCTTTTCTCAAATCTTATTTTTTTCCTTTTCCTTAAATTAAAGGTGATTGCGAACCTATATTACATCAATTTAGCATCAGAGTCAGGTTTCAATCTCCTTCAAATTTTTTTCTCCCAAAACCCCTAGTTCTAGATCTGAAATCCTAGATTTAGAACAAATCTAAAATCATAAAAAAATACACTGTAGCAAAATTTTCCTCGAAAATCCCCAGAAAATACAACTCTGCACTGTTCATCTTCTGCCTCCAAAAGTCAAAAAAAATCCCAAACAATCACTGTTCCTCTCCCCCCCTTCTTTCCCGCTGTCGCTGTACCCAACCCCATCAACAACCGTCGCCAACCTCCAATCGCAACCATCCCCACCATCATCATCGCCACCATCCACCACCACTGCAATCCTTGCTCCTCCCGCCGCCGCCTCCCTCGTCATTATCCTCACCTCAACTGCGCCATCACCATCGACAACATCATTTCCTCTCTTCGCCATCAACACAACGGATCGCCACCACCATCGACATCCTATCACCATCATCTTCCCCATCAACTTCCCCTACTTCTACCTCTTCATCAAGCCCTAGATAGCCCGCCACCACCCTAGGCAAGCCTCTTTCACCGCCGCCATCACACCATCTTCAGCATCCCCCCAAGCTTAGATCTAACGCCATCAGCCGCTGTCATCGTCTTCTTCATTAGTTGTCGTCACCGGTTTCGTCAGTCACTGTCGTCTTCATCGGCGCAGCCTGTCGTCACTGAGCCATCGTCGACCCCCAGATCTCCTCTGCAGCGTCCGTTGTCGTCGCCAAGTATCACTAGAGCTCCGCCATCACCGCTCAATTCCGCCGCTAGAGGCAATCGAGCCCTAGCTCGATCGAGTGGAACGAGAGAGGTGAAGAGTTGGGTTTGGTTTTGTTTGAGTGCAATTGGATTTGGTTTTAAACCGACCCGACCCGACCCGTTAAGTGTAATTAGTTGGGTTTGATGTTGGGTCAGATCCAGAAAAAACCTGACCCGTTCTGAGTTGAACCCAACTCGACTGAGTCAACTCGGTCAATTCAGTGAGTTGACTCAACCTGACTCATCGGGTTGACTCGTCTGACTCTGTTCAGCTCACTCCAGATTCAGTTTTGATCTTTCGAAGGTAATTCTGAGCTCGTTTCAAGCCTGAATTGAGTTATTTTCAAAGCAACAGATTCGTGAAGACCAATATTACGCGTTTACAGCCTTCATATCCACATTCGAGATTTGGTCATCTACCAATTCAGCACAACAGTTCAGCATAAGAGCAGTTCAGAGTTTGTTTCTGGCCCAATTCGCCCCCATTTGCACTGTTCGAGGCAACCATCTTGCACTGATGTTTAGAATTTTTGTAGGTGATTTCAGCTTTTCGATGTGAGTATTTTTTCGAGAAATCTTAGAGTATTTTTGCATTTGAGTGTGAACAACTCACTCCTCAGGTGATATCCTAACTTGAGCTAAATCATTAACTATTAAAATTACTTGCAACTAATATTTGGATTGCGATGATCTATTGGTTGAATTGCTATTTACTTCTGTCTAGTGGTTGCATAAGTGCATGACACTTGTCATTTTAAAAGTGCTTTTTTTTGCATTTAGAACTTAAATTTTAGGGTATTTTGTTTCACTTAGTGCATGCATTTAGTTTACTTGAATTTAGAATTACCCACTGCATCTGTTTGATTTTGAATTTTGCATTTGAGCCATCATGACTAGTCAGTATTATATGGACCACCTCTTAGACCAGCTATACAACCTTCGTAGGGGTCATATATTCGTTCAAGATTACATAGCCAAATTTAAGGGCTTAACACATTGTAGTGACGTAAGAGAGCACGGCTCTGAGACTATAACTAGGTTTTTTTGGGGTATACGGTCTAAAATAAGGCGTGCTATGATTACTGGCTCATATGATTTAGACATCGTTGAAGAGGCCTTTGATGTTGCATTAAATATAGACTTGACTTTTAAAACGTTAATCAATGCCACCCGGTGTTCTAAGTGTGAGGGATATGAACATTATGATTATCAGTGCCCTTCGGAGAGTCAACATGTTAGAACTGTGCTTAGTGTTGATGATGACGACTCGAAGGTTGTTGAGGATGTCCACGTTTTTCCTCAGACTGCTAGTATAATTGAAGACATAACAATTGGTTTTGGTACACTGATTTTTGATGAGGCCCACGTGTTTTCTGGTAGTACTGGTGGCGTGAATGAAATAGTTTGAGTCCAATATACCGCAGTGCCTTGCAAGTCAATCAAGTTCCCTTGTGCTAAATATAGTTTTATGGTCGTTCCTATCGAGTCATATTCTAGTGAGTCACTTGAGTTTTATACCATGATCCAACAGATGGTCTCTAGTGTTTCTTCTTTTACTGGTCGTTTAGATTTTATCCCTGAGTTCAATTTATCATTAGCGGACCTCAATGTAAGTCACCCTAGGCATCTCATATATCTCATTCTCATGTCGTTAGGAGTTATGCCTAGAGTGCCTACTACATTGCATTTGCCTGTTGCACATATTAATAATATCACTAGGCCGATAGTAATTTGTAATGACACCTATAAATTTGCTGCATACCCATATAGTATTTTGTAAGAATTTGCAGTTGATAATAAGGTAATGGTTACGGTCACCCTGAGGTTGTAAGAAAGTTGCATGCTTGGCGTACATATTTCAATAGGATTCTAAAGAGGAGTGCTTCTATCGCTTACGAGTTGAATACCCCATGAGATCCTGGTATCAACTCCGTGTTCAATAAGGATGATGCACCTCGGTCTACTCTATGTGCATTGACCAAGCTGTCATCTTTCACAGCCGATCTGTCACGGAAACCAGCTCCACCGTCACCACCATGGTCTGGACGTGATGTACCAGTGTTGCTGCAACGGTCACCACCTTGGCCCGATTGAGGTGCTTCGTGAGGGGAACACTCACTCGACAAGGTCGAGTTTCTCCTACCCTGGGAGAAATGATGAGGACATCACCAGTTGTCAGTTGTATTTTTCATGCTTTAGTTTGTTTTTGAGTTGTCTTCTTTTATGTGGGTGTTTAGTACCACATCGCTTATCCCCTAGAAGTGTTCTTTTGTAAAGCCTATAGGCATCAGACTTATTTTATTATTAGATAATGATTAAATGAAAATTTTTCAGTTAAAAATTCATGAGTGTACACCTTCTGTTTTCGGTGTGAAGCCCGTGGCATAAGTGGTGTGAAGCTTGTGGTGCAAAGGGTGCGAACCCAAATTTGTCTGGTTTTTTTCACAAACCCTAATTCCTTTTTTCTCAAAACCCTAATTTTTCCCTTTTCCTTGAAGGTGATTGCGATCCTGTATTACATCATATCTCTAAACTCTAGATTTAGTGCCACCGAAAATGGTGTGCCCCACCAGATGTAAGACACACACACACAGCCTATCATGCACAAGACAATTATGTCATTGTCTGTAACATTTAACTGAATCTTTTAAATTACATATGGGTGGTTTGGCCATTAATCTCTAATATCGAAGTTGTTCCATTGATGTTAATTTTGGCTATACATGAGATGTAACTGCAGATCTAATCATTTTTTGATTATCATGCTTGATTTGGCATATGTTAGTTTACGGAATTTGGAACATTTGGATAAACCTTTCGCTTAACTTTAGGGAGCTTGGGAGCTTTAATGACACTATTTTTTCTTTTTTTTCTTCTCAATAAAGTACTAAAGAATATGGTATTGATTTGGAAATTGTATAGTTGCCATCTTCCTCACTGAATTTTTTTTTTTTGTTTCAAGAGCATCGTGTCTCGTAAGCATTATCTTATATGTTCGTCCTTGTTTTGCAACATCCAAAATCTTGTTATCCACCAGCCGGTGTATTAATTGTAGGAGACCTCAAAAAGTTGTGATAAATTTCTTGTTGTTGTTATTGTACTAAACATTTCTACGCCAACTTTTCTTATATATTGATGACCACGGGAGAATGCACCAGCACATCTGAAAGGAGCTTCTTTGCAAATTAGTTTCAAGCTTTTGATAACAATGCACAAATGGAATCTACTATGATACTCCATTAAGATTTTGATATGAAATTGGGTTCTTGATCGTGGTGTTAACAAGAGAAGTCTAGTTAATTTATTTTGGCTACAGAATCAATTCTATCTGCTTTGGACTTTATCTGTCTTATCTACTTTTGTGTTGCAACTTGGGAGCTGCCATGTGGTGCATTGACCTGATATTCAATGCGTCTTACCAATTAGGCTAAGAAAAATGCTGTCTTGTAACGGCCAAATTAGTCTCTTTTACTGAATGTCAGAGTTGAATTCAGAATCCTCTCTTGATGATTCTAGTAACCTTCTCATATTGGAAACTTCACCTCCATCTGTCGATCCCTTCACCATTTTGCTAAATTTTTTGTTCAACATGGTAAGACTGCACAATAGCTTATCAAAGTGTATACCCAAGGCTACAATAATCTGAAATCAGCGTCCAGGGCAAGTAATTCCAAGAATTGGATAGCGTTTGTCTTGGTAACTTCATCCAAATATGTCAACAGCTGAACTAGTTATTGTTTTTATTGGATCACTTTTCCTTTGTTAGATATGATCATATATAAGGTCGTGCAGTCATGTGAATCAAGTTATCATGTCAGTCACATGCTCATGAGATTTGAGAAATCATTCCCCGGAAAGTGTAATTGACCCTGAAGCTGAATCCATCCTCTTGTAGCAGTTGTTATTCTATATTAGTAAATACTTGAGCCATGAAATTAATATGATCCTTCACGGTTAGCATTTGTAGTTGTATCGGTCCGAGCATCACTTGTTATGCATTAGTTGCCAAACCATTTATATCAATTTTTCCCATTCATGTAAAAAAGCCTTTACTTCTTGATGAAATTTAATGCCTAGTGGGCACAGTTGCTTATCTTTGAACTGAACATTGTGGGAGAGCCAGATATGGACAAGTCATTCAGATTTGCTTCTCCTTTTGGTATTTAGATCTATATCCTATACAGAGAAGCAGCTTATTTTTATAGAATCAGAACAACCTTGTGGAATTATTTCTATTTTGACCTTCTAAATGTAGTCACTCTAGATTTGTCAAGAAGATATGCTTTCTAACTGGAATATTGTAGAAGAGCCATAGATGGGTAAATCATTCAGATTTGATTCTTCTTTTTGGCTTATAGATCTATATCCTAAATAGAGAATTATTAGCGCATCACGATAGAATTGCCATGACCTTGTGGAATTATTTTAATTTTGACCTTCTTAATGTAAGCCCACTAGATTCTTCAAGAATATATGCGTTCTTCTCCTAATTATCCTAAAATTCGACTTGAATATGTTTTTTTTGAAATAAAGTTTTAGTTTCACATGAATGGACTATGATGCTCTTGACCCATATTCCATGTGAAGAATCAGCTTTGGTATCTTTCGCGCAAGTCTATATCATTATATTGGGAGGCGTCTGATCATTCCTCTAGAGTTTGTTTGCAGCATTTCATATTTTTAAACTTGTTGTAAAGGTGAATGAGGTAAATTCTTACACACACAGAAATTTCTGATGTAAAACAACTAACAATAAAGCCGTATTTCTGAATATATTTTGCATTATCAACTTGAATCCTTTTCCTCCACTAAGTGCCTTAAGAGTCACTCCTAATTAGAAAAAATTGGAAATCTAAATCTTGACGTATTGTTGATTTATTTTGCTTTCTGCATTTAGGGAACAGCCGAAGGCCCCTAATTTAGGAGTTGATCTCTGGTACTTTTTTGACTTTTGGACTTGCATTGGTAGATCTAGATTCTTTTAAGAAGATAGGATTCCGATGTATGTTTCAGGATCTAAGTATTTAAAGATACTATTTATGATCTAGTTGTGCTTTCTCAATTTAAGCAACACCACAAGGACCTTGATTTTGAATTCAGTTTCTTCTGCTGGCTAGAGTTCAGGTTCATATTACTTGGTTATAGTGGATTATTATGTTTCGGATAAAAGCATGAATATATGAGTTCTGCTGGAATTCTGATTGTGTGGACACGTGACAACCAAATGACTTTAACACTGAAGAGATTGGGATATTTATTTGTTGGAGTATAGATTGGAGGAGACTACGGAATCAGTTTCAAGGATATATTCAAGAAAAATACTACTGTAGTTCTAAAAAAAATGTAGTAACTTCCACCAAGAATAATCTAATAGAATTCCAGCAAACTGAGAAAACAGCATGAATAACGAGTAACCGGGAAATAAAGATAGAATATGGTTTATCAGCTGTGGATGTAGGAGCTTTCAACTAAGTTTTAAAGGAGTCTTGCTTCTATGATGCACGGACAAGAATACGACACGGGTCACGACAAAATCCAAAAAAATAGAATACGGAGACACGGCAAGCAAATTTTATTATTATTATTATATATAGATAAATTTATAAAAATGAGGCAAGACTTTTCACGATGGTTCTGTCTAGAACTGCTGTGAAATAGAACCGTTGTGAAAAGTGTGTAAAGTCATAGAACTGTCATGAAAAGTCTGATTTTTTAAATTAAATTGCTTAACCTCTAACAAAATAGATATAAAATAAACAGTAATAAAACTTTGACCAAACATGTCCGAGTCGTGTTCAGGCTGAGTTTGACCGTGTCGGGTGAATCAAAACAGTTGACTCGTGTTGGACACGGATTGACCGTGTTCGACACGTGTCATGCGCGTGTCGGGCACGTGTCCGTGTCCGACACATACCCGACACGGACACTGTAGCCGTGGGCGTGTGTCTGTGCTTCATAGTCTTGCTTAATCCATACCAGGTGAGATTGGAAGTACATCTTATATCGAACCTGTATAAAGGTTTTGAATTAAGTGATGCCAGCTAATGACGAAATGTTTGGTTAGTTCCATTTGTCTTCTAATTATTATGATGGCATGCGTTATATGAGTCCATCACATCAGATGATAAATAGGAGTATTAGTATATATTTAAATAAAAACAGATGAAGAAGTCTGTCGGGAAGTTTATATTCCTTTTTCTACCAGTTCATTGAAAAAGTCCAGATGCTGTTTGTTAATAATTTTCTATATGTTCAACTATCTGTTTTCCTATTGTTGCTAAAACATATGAAATGTTTGGTTAGTTCCATTTGTCTTCTTTATTATGACAACATGGTTTATGAGTCCCTCACATCAGATGATAAATAGGAGCATTAATATATGTTTAATTAAAAACAGATGAAAAAGTCTGTCGACTAGTTGCTTTTATTCACTGACATCCTAGATGGGACTTGAAGTTAATATTCCTTTCTCCACCAGTTCATTGGAAAAAGTCCAAATAATGATTCTTGATGCTGTTAATAATTTTCTTTATGTTTAATTATCTGTTATATTCTTGCTAAGACATACATTGTTATTGGCTTTTAGGATGTTACTATGAGGATAATATCCTTTTCTCAGCAAGGACCTCAAGCCATTTGTATTTTATCTGCCAATGGTGTCATTTCAAATGTTACGCTCCGTCAACCTGATTCTTCTGGTGGTACATTGACTTATGAGGTTTGTAAATGTATCTTTTGCTTGTGATGAACTACTGCATTTGCTAGACCTTCAGCAGGTTATGTATGTATTGAATGTTTTCTTTTCGCAAGTGAGAATTAGCTGATCATAATATACTGAATTGGCTTGTTGAGTACAATTTCAATTTAATGTTACCTTAAAGGTCATCATCTGCCTATTTCATTTCACATCTGAGAATAATTATAATAGTTAATTTTCTTATAAAATTTAGTTCTACCTTGTATACTTTATAGGAATGTGGTTCCCCATCAGCTTATTTGCTCCAAGGAAATTGTTAAAAAGAAAGACTAACCTGTTTTGTTTCTTTAGTTCATATTTAACAATCTGCATGCTGTGCAGCTCGAATATACGTTGTCTTGGACAAAACTGAGCACACTAATGCACACATGGTAAAAGAGATTTATTTTTGAAATGTGAGCAGGAGACAAGACATTCATGTTAACTGCATAATTAGTTATTTTCCATAAATGTACAATAGAACTTTGGGAATCCTCGTTTCCTCTCGGTAATAAGGTTGAAAAGAGAAGACCGAAATATAACTTACATAAAAATGAGGTAATAGATTGACTATGTGATCCAGCTCAGTGCGGGTTAATTGTATAAAAAAATACTATATACCTCTAAAACACTGATCTGCCAATGAGGCATGACTTACTGGGAAAGGGTGGGAGCGGGTTGTGGAGATTTCTAGGTTCAAATCCCGGCTATGGCCATTTTCAGAAGAAAAAACAAACACTGTTCTGAACAAAGCCTGAAAATTGTTTTCGGCCTGTTCTGCATAGGGCAGTGCTCCAATCACCATAAAAGGGTGTATGGTGAAGTGGATGATAAAACAGAGAGTAGAAAATGAGGGAAACAAAGAATTTTATTGATTTCTATTACTCTCTCTCTCTCTCTCTCTCTCTCTCTCTCTCTCTCTCTCTCTGTGTGTGTGTGTGTGTGTGTGTGTGTGTGTGTAATCTACTCAAAGACAGAAGTTGCACGGCTCCCCCAATCTCCCTCTTGCAATGTTAGGGCTCCTAAGTTTAGTGTTTGCAAGCACTGCAGAGTGAGGAAAGTTTACTTGAATTAGTTCAAAACATGGGATCAGGTTAATTTGGGTCTAATATTTGTCTCAGTTGATTAAATAGAAAATCACTTTTGCTCTTATACCTATTCACAAGTCTGGGTTGCATAAGATTTCCTTGTAGTACTTTTTCCTCAAAAGGACAACATGCAACATCACCCTTTTGCTTTGTTAAAAAGGGTTGCTATACTTCAGCCTATGTGAATTAGATCGTTTCACTGTTGTAGGGGGGGGGGGGCAGGGATATTTCTGTGCAAGAACAGAGCATGGCTGGTAATCAATTTTTTGTGTCTTAAAGCTCATATTGGGCTGAAGTAAATGGAGGATTTGGAAATGATGTGTAGAAAGGCAAGATTGAAGGGTTTGAGGGTTTAATGAGGAATGGAATTTCTGCAGAGTTGTTTCTGTAGGAAGAGAGAGGAAGTTGTCGAGGAAGTCGACGAGGTCTTCGCCAAAGGAAACAGTAGCAGCAAAGGTCAGCACAACAGCAGCAGGAGAGCGGTCGACCGTCCGCAGTAGCAGCAGATCGGTCGACCGGTCCGGTCGACCGACGTGCACAACATGCACAGAGTAGTAGCGGTCGACCGGTCCGGTCGACCGCAGAAGGAGAGCGATCGACCGCCCGGTCGACCGCCCGGTCGACCGACTGAAAGTGCCTAACCGAGCGACCGTCACGGTTGACCGGTGCATATGGTCGGTCGACCGACCGGTCGACCGACAGTCAGGTCGGGCTGTTTTGCTGAATTAGAAATCTGTTTATATTTAAGGGCTGATTTCTAGGGTTTAAGGTAGTGTGAAAAAAGGCAGATTTCTAATCATCAGAGGAGCTGCAGAAATTGTATTGATTCACAAAAATCAATAAAAACTCTTTCTTGCCCCGAGGACGTAGGCGAAAAGGCCGAACCTCGTTAAATTTGTTTTGTGCTCTTTCTCTGAGATTGTGTGCTATTTGCTGTGGATTGTATTGCTCTTTTGCATCTGAGTTCTGTTGGCCCAAAGGCCTTCCACTCTAGTTTTGATGATGATTAACTCATGTAGTTATGTGTACTAATAATCTTGCAATGTTTAAGTTTCAGATATTTAACAAGATATTAGTTGGTGAAAGCTTCCACACATCTTTCACAAGGTGATTCAAGAGCCTAAGCATCAAAGATGACATCTAGCACTCATTGGAGTCTAGCTTGGTGAATCACGGTTTGGACCGAGTCAACTTGGAGACGGCGCTCTACAAGAAGATTTAGGTATCCCTAGTTTAGTTTGTGTTTAGATCCAAATTGTAAAGATTAGAATAGTATGATATGCTCAAGTTCACAACACACACGATTTATGTTTATGTTTTTGACATTGGTTTTCGGTTTTAGGTTTGACCGATCTTGATTTCATGAATAGATTTTATATCAAAACAAGTTTACATGGTTTAGTGTATATATGATTTGTTCTATATACATGCATGCTTCTATTGCTTAAACAAACTTAGTTTGATAGTCTACTTCATGAGTTTTATGTTTTGGTATTTATGACAAAACATATTTTTAGAATTAATGACAAAAACTATGATATATATTTGTTTCATGAATATTGGATTTCTATCCATATGCATCATGCCTAAATGTTGTTTAATATCATGTTTTTGTACTTGGAAGAGTTTTGGACAAAACGTATTTTCTATTCAAAATCCAAGTTTTAGAAAATACAAGGTTTGGTTTTTGGTAAAAATGATAAGACATAAAAATAGTTTTAATTGCTTGATATTTGAGTCAACTTTTATCACATGTTTATATATCAATGCAATTTGACAAAACTATTTTTGGGGATTTTTAGTAGTTTATAAGAATTTATTGGATATTTATTTTCTCAGATTTCTGACCTGTTTTGGTGTCTGCCAGGCTGATCGGTCGACCGATACGGTCGACCGCACCATGTAGACGGTCGACCGTATGGGTCGACCGACGTGCACAGAAACGTGCACGCTGGCTACACCTATAGCCGGTCGACCGTGCCGGTCGACCGACTGAGAGCAGGTTTGCTCTCTGTTTGTTTGGGTCGACCGGGCGGTCGACCGCTAGCGTCAACGGGTCAAAAATTGACCGTTGGGCGGTCGACCGGGCGGTCGACCGTCAGGGTAATTCTGGCAAAAATTACAGCCAACGGCTATTTTCTGGATTAGCCTATAAATACCCCATTTGCAAGAGTTTTTCTCTAAGAATTTTTTGGGCTAAAATTTTCATTCTCTCAGGTGTTTTTGCTGCAATCAAAATAGGTTTTTGGATTCAAATCGAACAATTTTTTTGGTGTTTTCTTTAGGGTTTGAAAAATCAAAGAAAAGGGTTTTGGGAAAAGCTTTTGAATTGAACTTCTCTATCTTGGTTTCATTTATTTCCCAAAGATTTTCTTTGAGTTGCTGGTTTCAAATCCCTTGGTTTTCTCCACACTTGAGCTAAAATCTACTATCTTTTCTATAGGATTTTGTGTGGGAAAAAGAGATTGTTTTGTGGTTGTTGTTTGAAACCACTAAGTTGTAAACCCTATCTTTAGCTTGGCTTTGTGCCTTTCCTTCATTGTGTTGAGGAAGTTTGGCTATTGGGTTGTATCCCTCAAGGTTGTGAGGTGATCCTTGTATTGGTTTTGAGTTTGGAAATCCCTCAAGTTGTGAGGAGATTGTTGGCTTGGAGTTGTGCCTCAAAGAGGAGGTTGTGATTGTAAAGAGAGGAGTTAGGTACTCCTTGTGAGAGTTCTTGGTGAACTAGCTAGTGGATTAGAAATCCTTCGTGTGTCGAAGGCGGGGATGTAGAGCTGGGTGCTCGAAGCTCGACAACATATCTCTGTGTTTGCGTTTGATCCATTGACTCTCTCTATCTCTCTCTCTTTACTTTGTGTATTGTGCATATTGCTATATCTTATACTTGCTTGTGTGTGTGCATCATTGTTGTAATTGCAATTAGTTTTTAAATTCCGCATTAAGTTCACTAGATTAGCATCGTCACC
This sequence comes from Agave tequilana, assembly GCA_038442645.1. Lineage (NCBI taxonomy): Eukaryota > Viridiplantae > Streptophyta > Magnoliopsida > Asparagales > Asparagaceae > Agave > Agave tequilana. Next base: position 89,530 of record JAVJIF010012673.1, read on the forward strand.
TATTCACCCCCCCTCTAGGTGACTTTTCAATTTCTAGGGTTTCCTCTATTTGGTTGTTGTTCGGCGCGCAACAAGTGGTATCAAAGCATCCCAGGTTCTTCGTGGGATTTTCTGGCGATTCAGAGGGCACCGGGTGCTGATTTGGTGGAGATCGTGTGTCGATCTCAGATCAGCGGTGGTCTTGTTCGTGGGATCGTGTGTCGATCTCAGAACAGCGCAAGGAGTGCTCAAGGAATCATTAGTGGAGTAGATCTGGACAGAAACTCATTCTAGGGTTTCGTGAGAAGGTAAAAAAAATTTGATTTTTATCACAGTTGCTTGTCTATCTCCGTTTGGTATTCCACATTAAATAGAGGATCCAGTTAGAGAGATGGCAGAAGAAAGTACGTCAGTTAGGACCATGAATCCTCATCCGAGGATTGACGTGGTGAAGTTTAACGGCACTAACAATTTTGGGATGTGGAGGTGCAAGGTGATGGATGCTCTAAATGCATCGAACCTCGAGGATACTCTACTTCTGGAGAAGAAGCGAAGCACAACCACTGAAGAAGAGTGGGAGAAGATGAACCGATCTGCGTGTGGCTTGATTAGATCGTGTCTAACACAAGACATCAAATATCTTGTGTTACATGAGACTTCTGCGAAGCAGTTGTGGGAGATCCTTGAAAGGAAATATCTGACCAAGAGTATTGAATCGAGATTGTAGCTGAAGAGCAAGCTGTACGGGTTTCAGATGAAGAAGGGATGCTCCGTGAATGAATATCTAAATCGCTACACGAAGCTTCTTACGGATTTGGTCAATGTGGATGTCAAGATAGATGAAGAAGACAAGGCTGTAATCCCTTGAACTCTCTTCCTGCAGAAGAGTATGAGACGTTCACCTTAACCTTCATTAATGGAAGACAGACTCTTGACTATTATGAAGTGTCGTCTGCTTTGGCAAATTATGAGACAAGGAAAAAGGAGAGGCAGCCTTCTCAGTCAAGCTCATCAGCAGAGGCGCTAGCAATAAGAGGCAGGGGTTCATATAGGAAGGGCAAAGATAATAGAGGGAGAGCGAAGTCCAGGCCGGTTTTTCGAGATCTGAAGAAGAATCAGTGTGCCTTATGTAGGGAATTAGGGCGCCGGAAGGTTGACTGTCCAAAATTCAAAGGGAAGGAGTCGAAGACTCAGATCTTGCAAAAGTGGTTAATACTCAGAGCAGTAACTCACAGGCAGGTGGATCGGACTCAGACTCGTCGGTTTTCTCATTCTCAGTCACTACTCCCATTGTTGGCTACTTAGGAGAAAATAAGTGGATTCTGGATACTGGCGCTACATATCATGTGTGTCCTAATAGGGAATGGTTTTCTAGCTTTGAGAAGCTGGAGGGGTGTTCAGTCGTTATGGGCGATGATCATCCATGTATCATGGAGGGCGTAGGGACAATCCAGATAAAGATGTTTGATGGGATGGTAAGGGAACTGCAGGAAGTGAGGTATGTACCTCAATTGAAGAGAAACCTAATCTCTGTTGGAGCTTTGGAGTCATTGGGCCTTATGGTGTCAATTAAGGAAGGAGTCCTGAAGATGACCAAAGGCTCGATGGTGGTATTGAAGGCCGATCGCCGGAACAATCTATACGACTTGAAGGGTAGTACTATGACAGGGCAAGTGGCGGCTTCTACCGGTTCAGATGAAGACTCAACCAGGCTGTGGCACATGAGGCTGGGACATGCAGGAGAAAAGTCGTTGCAAACTCTTGCAAGGCAAGGGTTATTGAAGGGTGCCGGAACCTGCAAGATGGAATTCTGTGAACACTGTATCATCAGGAAGAAGACCAAGGTGAAGTTCAGCACAGCAACATATTGCACCGAGGGGATTCTTGACTATGTTCACACTGACGTTTGGGGACCTACCAAGACTGCATCAATTGGTGGTAACCATTACTTTGTGTCGTTTATTGATGACTATTCTAGGCGTTGCTGGGTATATATCATGAGACACAAAGGAGAAGTCCTAGAACTGTTTGTGAAGTGGAAGAAGTACTTGGAGAGAAGTACGGAAGGAAAATCAAGGTCCTCCGTAATGGAGGAGAATACAAGTCCGATCCTTTCCTTCAGCTATGTCTTGATGAGGGCATAGAGAGATACTTCACAGTGAGAGAGACACCGCAACAGAATGGGGTAGCAGAGAGGATGAACATGACTTTGCTAGAGAAGGTCCGGTGTATGTTGTCTAATGCCGGTTTATCGAAGAATTTCTGAGCTGAGGCTTTGACATATGCATGCTACATTGTGAACAGGTTGCCGTCGTCTGCGATAGGGGGGAAAACTCCTCTCGAGGTTTGGTCGGGAAAAACAGCTGCTGACTATGATTTGCTAAGGGTGTTTGGTTGTCCAGCCTATTATCATGTCAAAGATGATAAGTTAGACCCAAGAGCAAAGAAGAGTGTGTTCATCGGTTTCAAGAGGGGAATCAAAGGGTTCAAGATCTGGGATCCAACGGACAAAAAGTTTCTTCTCAGCAGGGATGTCACTTTTGATGAGGCTTCTATGTTGAAGTCTAAGGTCTCTCAGCAGGTGGAGACTAGAAAGACCAAGGAGGTATCGCAGCAGGTGGAGAATGATGCAAATCCACCATCTAGAAAGTTCAGCATCGGTGAGGATCATACCTAGGGTGACACAAGGTAATGATCAAGCAGTTGAGATAGATGCTGATGATGACGAGGGTCAAGAACAGGTCATGGGTGAAGTTCTTGACTCTACTGCAGTTGAAAGACCAAGGAGAACCACAAGGAAATCAGGTTGGCTCACTACAGATATGGTCGTGGCTTATGCACTTCCCGTCGTTGAGGAGGCTATCCCGTCCACCTTCAGAGAAGCTGAAATCAGTTCGGAGTCGAAGATGTGGAAAGAAGTCATGAAAGAAGAGATGAAGTCTCTCTACAAGAATGACACTTGGGAACTTACTAGGTTGCCCAAAGGGAAGATGGCGATAGGCTGTAAGTGGGTGTATGCTAAGAAGCAGGGATCTCTCAAAGAAGGTTCGGTGCGCTACAAGGCCAGATTGGTAGCTAAAGGCTATGCTTAAAGGGAAGGAATTGACTATAATGAGGTATTTTCTCCTGTTGTGAAGCATTCGTCAATTCGCATCTTATTGGCTTTGGTGGCACAGTACGAGTTGGACCTTGATCAACTCGATGTAAAGACCGCCTTTCTCCATGGCGATCTAGATGAAGAGATCTATATGACTTAGCTAACAGGTTCAAGACTGCAGGGAAGGAAGAAATGGTGTGTAAGCTGAAGAAGTCGCTGTATGGACTAAAGCAGTCTCCAAGACAGTGGTAACAAGCGGCTCGACAGCTTCATCAGAGGGAATAAGTACACACGCAGCCACTATGACCCATGTGTGTGCTGCAACAAGCTACTGATATGGGAGTATATCTATCTACTTCTGTATGTAGATGATATGCTTATAGCTTCAAGGTCTAGATCTGTGATTGATGCACTGAAGAGGGATCTATCTTCAGAGTTTGAGATGAAGGATCTTGGTGAAGTAAGGAAGGTGCTAGGCATGGAAATCACAAGAGACCGAAGGGTTGGCAGGGTGAGCTTGACACAGAAGGGGTATTTATAAAAGTACTTTAGAGATTCAACATCGGCAAGGATGCGAAGTCTGTAAGTACACCACTGGCTCCTCATTTCAAATTATCTGCTAAGATGTCTCCAAAGAATGTTGAAGAACGTGAGTACATGACTCACGTTCCATATGCTAGCGCAGTCGGTAGTCTTATGTATGCTATGGTGTGTGCGAGACCAGATCTGTCACAAGCTGTCTCTATGGTCAGTAGATATATGCATGATCCAGGACAGGGTCATTGGGAGGCAGTGAAGTGGATTCTGAGGTACATCAAAGGTACCATTGATGTAGGTCTGGTATTTGAGAAGGACTCCACGGGGAAGCAAGACTATCGGATATGTTGATTCCGATTATGCTGGTGACCTTGACAAGCGCCGGTCTACAACGGGGTATGTCTTTAAATTCTCTCAAGCACCGGTGAGTTGGCGCTTCATACTGCAGTCTACCGTCGCATTGTCTACCACAGAGGCCTAGTATATGGCCATAACGGAGGCTATGAAGGAGGCAATTTGGCTTCAAGGCTTGCTTGATGACTTGGGGGTGGAACATGATCTGCTGAAGATCAACTGTGATAGTATGAGTGCTATTTATTTAGCCAAGAACTAGGTATATCATGCACGGACGAAGCACATCGATGTCAGGTTCCATTTTGTTCGGGAGATTCTTAGATGAGGTGATATTGAGCTGCTGAAGATTCACACATCGGAGAATCCTGCCGACATGCTTACCAAGGTGGTGTCAGGAGTCAAGTTTGCACATTGCAAGGCTTTGCTCCACGTCCTTCATGTATCATGATCTTGCTGAAGCTCAATTGGATGAACTACGGATGGCTTGATCCCTTGGGCAGGGTACGTAGGCAACCACACTGGTGCAGCCAATTTCGAATCGATGGTCAGTATGTCAGTTCGGCTCAGATTTGGAGGAATCTTCACCGAGGTGGAGAATTGTAGGAAGAGAGGAAGTTGTCGAGGAAGTCGACGAGGTCTTCGCCAAAGGAAACAGTAGCAGCAGCAGCAGGTCAGCACAGCAGCAGTAGGAGAGCGGTCGACCGGTCCGGTCGACCGTCCGCAGTAGCAGCAGATCGGTCGACCGGTCCGGTCGACCGACGTGCACAACATGCACAGAGGAGTAGTGGTCGACCGGTCCGGTCGACCGCAGAAGGAGAGCGGTCGACCGCCCGGTCGACCGACTGAAAGTGCCTAACTCTCGGTTAGGCACGGTCAATCGTCACGGTCGACCGGTGCATACGGTCGGTCAACCGACCGGTCGACCGACAGTCGGGTCGGGCTGTTTTGCTGAATTAGAAATCTGTTTATATTTAAGAGCTGATTTCTAGGGTTTAAGGTAGTGTGAAAAAAAGGTAGATCTCTAGTCATCAGAGGAGCTGCAGAAATTGTATTGATTCACAAAAATCAATAAAAACTCTCTCTTTCTTGCCCCGGGGACGTAAGCGAAAAGGCCGAATCTCGTTAAATTTGTTTTGTGCTCTTTCTCTGGGATTGTGTGCTATTTGCTGTGGATTGTATTGCTCTTTTGCATCTGAGTTCCAGGGTTTCCTCTATTTGGTTGTTGTTCGGCGCGCAACAGTTTCTTTTCTAAATTAGAAAGAAGTAGCTGCATAACTTATCTAAAAGAGAAGAACCTCAAGTTTCCAAGAACAAAGGAGGGTTACTCATAGGAAAGTTTCAATAAGTTAACGTCCTCCTTTTGTAATAATATTTGTATAAGCCATGATCAAGGTCTTTACTAGTAGATTTTTTACAGCAGGAATAAAAATATATATGTTAATAGGTGAGTGGGTTCAGTTTTCTGCCGATCCCCCTTCGATGCTCAAGTTAGATTGGATTGGAGGGAAATATGAAGAATGGAAGAAAACAAAGAGTGAACTCAAACTTGGGAAAGGTATTAAGTCCCCTATCTATAGAGGAGGGAATACCTGAAGGTTAGAAGGTGTCATTGCTTGGGTGTGATAAGCTAGCCAGTGAATCCGTCTAGCTTGACATGTCAGCTCCCAGATTTTGTTTGGTTCCCGTTACTTAGCCAAGCATATCGCTATTTATATATCCAAACAAGTCATATTATGATGTGCTCCCAGTAAGTGTGCGCGCGTGCGCGCGTGCACATCGGATTTATGTGGACTTATAATTTAGACTTGGTTCATTGGGTACGGATCTACCCACATGCCAAACGGGTTGACCTGACCGATTCTTGCTCATTATGTGACTACATTCTTCTGACTGCTTCATGCCTACATTGGTTGGACCATTCGTGTCTATAAATCAAACCAATTTGTCCATCGTCATCCTTAGCTGCTCAACAATTCTGAATGATGGTTTACCACAAGTAAAATTAACTTTGCCAGGTTTTTATGACTCATTGATCAAATTTGAAAATTTTAATGTTCAACCAGATCCTCTACACAATACCATTTATTTTATATCTTTTTTGCTTATTAGGTGAAGATTGACAGCCGTGTGAATGGCTGGTCCCTGAAGTACCTTTTTCACCAACAATACGTTAAAGGCCATGCATCTTCCCCAGTAGCGCACACGGCATTTAAAGCTTGTTCGTTTATGAACTAATTAAGAGTGACACTTAATGTCATAATTTGTGTATATATGTATGCATCTATGTTCTGCGGACATGATATTGCCATATGGACACGACATGCCAATATATGGAATATTTTGAAAAGTATACATGATTCATGTGTTTGAAACGTCTCCGACACGAGATGACTTCACGATCAAAGTGTCCTTGCTGTTATGCATATATTACATATAAAAGATTGACAAATTTAAAGTGAATTTGTTTGTTATTAGTTAGTATATATTCTATATAATTGATTTTAAAAACTTTAATTGTTTTTAAAACATTTTTGTTTGATGTATAATGTATTTGTTGAATTTATACAAATGTGTAAGCTATGGTGGTAGAGCATGCAATCATGGTACACCTTTTTTGTTTTTTTTTTTTTTTACTTCTAAATATTTATCTGTTGTTGTTGTTTTTTTTTTTTAACTTAGGCATATAATTTAGGCCTTAAACAATACAGTGCATTGGCTTGAACCCCTATATGCGCCTACTTATACAATAGTGCTCAAGAAGTACGTTGCATTGTGCTTGGGTTCATGCCAGAATGACTGAGTCCCACTTGGGCCTACCTTTAACCTTCTTTCGGTCATCCACTGGGTCGTACCATCATGCTTTCTTCCAGCTAGCCTGTGCACCATGACATGCTGGGCGAAGGTAAAACCCAAGCACACCACTCATAAATTGAGCCTTCAATTTCGAACAAAGCATGACCCATGTCCTGTTCAAGAATCCCAGACACCAAAAACTTGCAAATTGGCCTGGGTCGTGTTCAACCCTAGATTAAGATAATATGAAACGAGAATGACGTGGCTGGTTAATTGCTAGATTACCTTCATGTTCTTTGTTTCTTATATATTTTCTTAAACTGTTTCATGCTTCTGTTTTTTTTAATGCATCGTATGTTTGCTTTACTGTTTTCCCATTGCTGATTAGTGATGATAGGATACTCATCCTCCTCTAACTGTTGGCTGTGGATCATCATTGGCCATTCTGCTATATATCACATGCAAACAAGTTCCATGATATTCTTTAAAGAGATATAAGATCCTTTGACGCATGATGGAAGGGGGAAATACTAGGGTTTGATAGTTTGGGGATAACAATGGATAAATATTAATTCGGATCTCTTACCCAAGTGATCTCTCACCCACTTTTGTAACTCACAAAAGATCTGGATTCGGGTCTCTCACCCAGGCGATCACTCACCCACTTTTACAATTCGCTCATAAAAAATTTAAAGGGGCTCAGCAAATCATCATGCAAAGCAAAAGTTTAGTGAACACAATCTCATTAACTACCAAACTCAATAAGAGTCTTGGCCTTATATAGACCTACATCAAGTGGATACCCCCACCACAACCAATGTGGTAGCAAACAAAGGACTAAATAAAAACAAGTAAAGAAAACTAAAATAAAAGAAACTAAGATTAAAGCAATCCTCATCTCTCTGGTGAATGTGGTGATAACAAACGTCAAGCATGTCGGGGTTGAATTGAACAATCTCATATGAAACATCTCAATTGGGCTATGGTAATAGTCATGGAATCGGCATTCGTGCATCAGAAAGAGTCGAATTCTCCCCAATGAAAACCGGGCTTATATCAGGATCTTATAGAATATCCAACTCATGAGTGATAGAAGCAATCTTTCTCAAAACTCTATAAGAACCTGTACGTTAAGCGTGCAACTTTCTCACAGTACCTAGAGGGAACCTCTCAAGGTGACTCGTAACCATCACTTCATTATGAAATGTAAATTCTTGCAAATATTATGTGGAGATGCAACAAATTTGTAGTCATCATTGCAAATTGTTATGGATCTCATTATGTGCAATAGACAAATATAATGCAACTGACTCACTAGGTCTGATGACTCCTAAAGATAAGAAAAAGAGATATATGGGTTTCTAAGAGATCGTGCATCAAACACTACTAATGGTATAACATCATTAGGACTAACAAGAATCTGACAAAACTTAGGAGAGAACTCCAAATATTTACTTAAAGAAAAGAAAACATTAGGAGTAACCATCCACAATAGAATTAACATCGTTACCCTACTCTCTTTAGAAAACGGATTCAAATTCAGAAGATGAACTGGCCTTTTCTGCTTATGCGAGGAGTATGTGTGAGTCTGACAATCTGCACGAGGGGATTGATGGCTTACTAGATGTAATTATGCTACTAGCAATTCTCACTTTCAATCCCATCATCTAGCATAGGTGTGGGAAGTGAATACTTAACAATCTGTATGGGTATACTAGACTCCACTAATTCATACTTAGAATCACTAGTACACTCAGAAGAAGCATGGACCTCATCAAGAATCGATGTATCGAAATCAACTAATGTATCCTCAACTACACTAATAATCTCGGACAGAACATAGACATCCTCAACACTTCTCGAGTCGTCAACATCATCAGTAGGCACAATATTACCATGTCGACTCTCGAGCCGTGATTCTATCCTCCCTAATTGTGATTTGAAATCATGCATTTGCCTAAGTAAACGGTCAATTTTCTCTTCCATATTGGTGTGACTAGGGTACCACTCTCCATTACGAAGGAGCATGCACTGACACAAATGCACGACAAACAAACACACGGATGCAACACGAATCGTAGACTCAAACAAAACTAAATGCATGTACTAAAATAATGAAAATTAAAATCTCCTAAAATGCTCAATTTCTAAAATCAAAGAAATGCAATTCTAAAATGATGAAAATAGTAAACAATGATGCGATTCCACTAGAAAGAAGCAAATCACAGTACCGCTAACAAATTACTGTTGTCCAATATTATTTGCAAACAATTTAGCAAATGATAATTCAGCTTAAGTCAGATTTCACCTGAGGGGTGAGTAGTGCACGCCCAAACGCAAAATCCTGCAAAATTTCTAAGAGGATTACCTACAAACGAGAGCCGAAAGTTACGTATTGAAGTCTTGGAACAGAGGTAATATGGGTTGGATGTGACTGGAAGGAGATTGCCTCAAGAACGGCTCAAATCGGTCTCGAAACGAGTTTGAAAAGGCCTCAAACGGTTAACAAGTCTGCAGAGCTGTTCTCGGATTAGGTCTAGTTGACAATGGACCCGGGTCGTTCAGGTGGGCTCGGCTTGGCTCTAGACAACTCTTGTTGGCTCTACCGCTCTGGTCGGCTTAGATCTGAGTCGGGTTGGGTTGCAGTCTGATGCAGGCGAGGAGATGTCGAGGTGGTAAACACAGTGACGAGGAGATCTCGAGGCGATAAACACATCGGCAAGGAGATCTGAAGCGCGGTGATCACGTCGGCGGTGATGAGCAGGTGTCAATGAGCAGATGGCGAGGAGGTGGGGGTCCTGATCTGTCGATGAGATGACTGTGGTGTCGATGAGGAGTCAATAGACGATCTTTGAGAAGATATGGAGCACAATGGTGGCAGATCGTCAGCGAGGAAGTCTCCAGATGATGAGATCTGGATGTTGCTGTCGAGGTCATCACGATGGCAACTGTAGATCATCGGCGAGGTCGATTGAAGGCGTGATCACGATGACGGGGACAATTGAAGGCCTAGATCTCGTCAGCGAAGTCGATTGGAGGTGTGGGTGGGTTCAACGTGATCGTAGAAGGGTCGAGTGGGGTCGAACGATGACGACGAGGGGCGACAATTGCTGTGGAGAAGGCGACAGATGATGTCGGCGGCAAATCGAAAGTCGGAGGAGAGGGTAGGGCTTGGGTTGAGGCAGCAAATGAGGAGTTAGGGTTTGGGTTGATGATTGGGGAAGATGAACAGTGGCGGCAGAAATTTCGGTGGAATTTCTGAATTTTTTTAATTTGCAAATTCAAAGTAGAGTTTTAGGGTTCTTGGATTTTTTTTATGTGGAGAAAAACTAGATTTTAGCTATGATACCAAAATTGACGCAGGGTGGAAGGGGAAAAACTACCAATAATTTAGGGATAACAATGGATAAAGATTGATTTGGATCTCTCACCCAGGTGATCTCTCATACACTTTTGCACTCACAAAAGATTGGATTCGGATTTCTCACCCAGGTGATCTCTCATACACTTTTGCAACTCACAAAAGATTTGGATTCGGGTTTCTCACCTAGGTGATCACGTACTCACTTTGGCAATTTGCTCACAAAAGATTTAAGGGTGCTAAGCAAATCATAATGCAAAGCAAAAGTTTAGTAGATTTAATCTCTTTAACTACCAAACCCAATAAGAGTCTTGGCCTTGTATAGCCCTGCATCAAGTGGACACCTCCCACCACAACCAATGTGTATTAAACAAAGAACTAAATAAAAACAACTAAAGGAAATTAAAATAAAAGAAACTAAGATAAAAGCAATCCTCATCATCTTCCGTATATTATCCAAATATAAAATAGACATCTCTCCAATGGGCTGATATTCCATGAGATTTTAGAAAATAGACCAGAAGGGTCTATGAGTTGGTATGACGATATTACTTATCTGAACTAATGATTTTATCTGAGACTACCATTGATAGTGTATTCATATAAAGAATACCTCTGTTCTTCAGTTTGGTAAGCTTCTTGGCATGTAAAAGTTATCTTATTTGTGTAGTGTGTTGTTTCCAACCAATGTTGTGTCTTTTCTCTATGGTTTTCTAACTTATAAACTACAAATGACCTCCTGTATTTGCAGGGGCGCTTTGAATTACTCTCATTATCTGGATCATTCATGCCAACTGAGAATGGAGGAACAAGGAGCAGATCTGGGGGAATGAGTGTCTCCTTGGCAAGTCCGGATGGTCGAGTTGTCGGTGGAGGAGTTGCTGGTCTTTTGGTTGCTGCAAGTCCTGTGCAGGTAATGCTTCCCAGATGATCTCTGCTGTAAAGTTTATTTTGAATTGCTTCTCTTATTCTCTCTTAGAATGAAATATGGCTCACTATTCTACTTATTATCATTGGACAAATATTAGAGTCGTCTCTAGGATCACTCTCTGTCCAAACCAAGTGGCCCTTGGTACTATGGTAAGGGGGAAGGATTAACAAAGGGGAGGCCAGTGCACACATTTCTGAAGAAAAAGAACAAAAATGTTGTTTCCCCATTTAACGGATACAGATAACCAAGCAGTAGAATGATGCAGTGAATTTTATATCTTTTAATTATTACAAATCAAGCAGTAGAATGATTTCCCCCATTTTGTATCTTATACAGTGAATTTTATGTCTTCATTTTTCTGTGTTAAAAATTCTATTAGCGAAGTGTTACATTCTATGAAGGAATCGTCTTCAGCAGTAAGAACTGCTTCCCTATGTTGGGAGTTCACTGTTCCAAATCCTGTTGGTATTGTGGCAGGGGCTCCGAAGTAAATGTTTCATCTTAGATATTGTTTTTACAACAACTTGTGAAGCCGTGATGTCAATGAGTCAAGCTTTGATAACATTTAGATATGCCGCTATCAGATTTTCACTTAGCCAACCCCAAAAGAACTTATCATATAATTACAAGCCAGCTCTTTTGATGGATACTTGTAAAGGAGATGTGTCCATATCGGATAAATATTCTACACTTTGATATTCATGCATACTTGCTGGATACTTATATGACATCTCAAAATTTATAATGTATACTAAAAGTATCAAAGACGTATATGAGACGTATCAGGAACCACAATATAAAGAAAATCTAATGCACAGAAAGGTTTTCATTTTCATTTCGGTTGTAGATTTATGTATTTATGACTAGTCTGGTAACTATGACTAAGATTTATATATCTTGAAAATCTTTTATATTTCCTAAATTATTGTGATTTATTTAACTGTTTTGCTTGTACCATTGTAAATCAGTGTTATAGATTTGTAATAACTCACAGGCAGATATGCCTTCATTATTGCCATATCCACTATGTATCGTGTATATGTACCGGTATTTTGTCATATTTGTATCCTGTAACTGTACCAGTGCAAGCTAGCAACACGGTAGCACCTAAATAAGTTTGAATACCCACGGCTTTTCACCTTTGTGTTTGATTGTTTGAATTTCGACAACTTTTCACCTTTGTGTTCGATTTTTAGGTTGTGGTGGGCAGCTTTCTGCCAAGTTATCAGCTGGAGCAGAAGACAAAGAAGCCAAGATATGAGACAACATCAATCTCTATGCCGGCAGCTGCAATACCAATACCCAGCAATGAGATGGAGGAGACTTATGGCAGTAGCGGCCATGGACCTCAGAGTTCAACCCCAAGCCGAACCTTGCTCCATCTTCATCTTTCAGGGGAGGCAACTGGTCCGCTTCTCTACACTCGGTGCCTGAACCGAGGAACTCTAATACGGACATAAACATATCTTTGCCCGGAGGGTGAGGAAATATCTTAAAATTCCTGTTCGTTGCTCGCCTGTGAGGTATCTTACTGACCAGAGAACTCGCATCTCCGGCCATGGCAGCTGGCCTCCGCGTGCTCGTCTCTCTAACTATTTCCGTGTAACTTTTCGTGTGGATTTGGTTTTCAACTGATGGAAGGACTAAAGAAGCCCTTTTTAATGAACTCCTGTTAGGATTCTTGATTTGTGACTTTATTGACTTGATGTTTTGCGGTTGTTAATTTAATTCTCAGTATCTGTATTTGTAACACCTGATTTTTTTTGCCCCGGGGTGGCTGAACTCATATCATGAGCGGTTTCGATGAACTTTAAATTACCAGTCAAATTTCAATGCCTGCTGTTTAATTTAACGAGGAATGGAAATTGCTTGCCCTTGTTATTTTTCTTATTTTTTGGAGGTTTTTTTTCTTTAAGAGTTGGTTGTTGGCTGTTGGGGGAATATATATAGATTTATCCTGTGTGTAGGAAAATACTATGTACAAGATACTGTACAGTGAAGAACAGTAAGTGTTTGGCATGAAACTTAATTTCTAAGAAACAAAAAATAATTGTCCAGTTGTACTAGTTTAATTTCTGAGCGTGTATTTACTAGGTATCATTTTATTTATTGATTTCTTTATTTTTTTGGGGGTGATATAAACTAGATTACTCACGATAGACGCAATTTGAGCACTTCTGTATTTTTGGGGAGGAGAAATGCTCTCTTGTGCCCATATGTTTGATGCGAGAAGTAAGAAGCCAGCTTGTTTCTCGTTCTCAACTTGGGGGCTGTTTGTTTCGCGGTAGAAGGCATAAAAAAGTCTGTAATTCGTAAATCACTTACAACTCAATTACAATTACAGCGTTTGTTTAGACCGTAATTCGTAAAAGACTTACGCAACTCAACTACTACGCACTTGCAACCTAATTACTACTCACTTGCAACCCAGTTTCAGTTAATTTTGTGATCATGCAAGTTTGTATTATTTTTTTATGTTAATATTAATTTTTTTAATATTTAAATTTTTAATATTTATTTGCAATATTAAAACTTTTAAATCACCAAATAGTTAATTTTGTTGTCAACTTTTTCACTTACGACTTACACATTATAACAACCAAACACCGTAAAATACAATACACTTTTTCGCTTACAACTTTATATTACCAATCAAACACCGTAAAACTTACATGCATGTAACTCATTTATAACTATAAAAGACTTTACCAATTACAGCCAATTACGACAACCAAATAGACCCTTGGGCACTGTCATAATCTCTCTCACGAGTCGAAGCCCTGCATCATCATCTAAGAGCACTTTTACCCGTTGGGAAAAAGTCAATTTGCCCAGACACAAACTCAGGCTCCCCGTGGCTGAACTTGTGCCCAGGCAGTGTGGGGCCCGCAATTGTGAAAAATTTTTTTTTGCAAAATTTTAGGTGGGCCCCACTATATTGCTCGGAGGAAAAAAGCTGCGGTGGAAGAGCTCTAAGGAGTATGGAAAAATCACAGAAGCAACCATCTTGGAGTGCAATTTGGCAAAATGATGATGAATATGAATATGACATCGATGATCATGATATTGATGGGTATGATGTTGTGAGTGTGGATCATGATGGTTATGATTATTGTAACATAGCAGCAACAATGAGGGTGATGAAGAGGAGGATGAATATCATGAGGAAGAAGATATTGATTCAGTGGTAGAGCTATAGATGAGAGCTGACAAGTTTATCGCCTAGATCATCAGGGGATGGACGGAGGAGAGGCTAAGAGATGCGATAATTGTTGTGAAAATGACGGTCCCCAAGACCAATCGCTGAGGCAGCGCAGTGGAAGCAACACATGATCAATGAGTAACGAGAAGAAAAAGAGAAGGGGGAGATATTCAGAAGTATAGAAAGCCAACGCACAATTTAACGTGATTTCATTGATCAAACAGATCGTCTGTACGTCCACAGGAGAAGAAGAAATTTTTTTATTAAATTTTGGGGGAGTACAATTAGAAACATTTACACCTCTCGCTAAGAAGATTACAAACCCTTTGATGACCGTCAAGAATAGTGAAACCTTGATGGCTAAAGTTTCTCACACAAATCTCTCTTTTTGATTACACCTTTAGGAAATGCTAATTCATTGAATTACATTGAAGACAGCTCCAAATAGACCATAAAACTCTCCTAGTCCTATACAAACTTCATCAATATGAACAATCACCGCCTCGGAGGAAAAGAAATTCGAATCCAACCCAAGACTGAAATAGATCCAAAAAGAAAACAATCAGACCCGACACTAGTCGACTAGGCCTTAGTATAAGTTGATTAATAACATGTATTAGTCGACTATACCTAATTATTAGTCAATTACTCTGAATAAAATCCGAGAACCCAACTCTCTTTTTGCAAAACCTAGTCGACTATACCAATGTATAAATTGACTAATTCTTATCATTACTCGACTATACCAAGTATAAGTCGACTAATACTATGCACAACTTCTTGTGCACGTCCGTTATTTGATCTTTGAAGTTTCGTCTACCTTCACGATGTATTCCAGTGATAATCCTAACAATCTCCCCTGACTTGAATTCGTCCAAGTCCGAGAATAGTCACCATACTCCATGTGATCACATCAATGTACAATTGAACAAATCTTGACTTTATCTTTATCTCATTCCCTCTTCTCCATAACTCCTCACGGGGTTCACTACTTGATTAGGTCGAACAAGTTCAAGCCCGTTCTGAACTTGATCACCTAACGATCTCCTTGATCCACGCAGAATTTATGAGAATTTACTCCACCATAAAAGTAACAATCTGAATTTTCTTATTTTGCACCAGCGCTGCCTAGTCTTAATCTACCTTCAGGTAAAACTAAACACCCAAGCTTGAAACCATCATAGTCTATAATTGTTCCACAACCTCCGATCTTGAAGCCGAGAATAACTGCAATCCACCAACTGTAACCTCCGAATTTCGCAACATGCAAACATCGCCGACACGTTCAGCCTAAAACTTCACATGGGCATCTTCGAAAACTTCCATGTGATCACCTTCAGAACTGAAGCTGATCCCTTCTTCATGTAGGGTTTCAAGAGAGATGAGATTGTACCTTGATTTGGGAACATGATGAACACTTTTAAGAGTAGTGATGCATCCATCACGAGACAAAACTAGATTGTTCATTCGCCAATCCCTTGCTTGTAGTAGAATTCTCCATGAAGACTTCTCCTCTTGAATCAAAGTGTATGAGAAGAACATCTTCCTATTGGAACTGATATGCTGTGGATATCCAGAGTCAATTATCCATCTATCTTCGTTACCGAGTGATCTGTCTGTAACAGATAGAACATCACACTTTTCTTCATCTCTTTTAGCCAGTTCAGCGACACTAGTATCTGGTTGTTTCTTCTTTCGAATCCAACAATCAAATCTAATGTGCCCTTTTTTGTGACACCAGTTACACTTCTTGTTTTTTGTCCTTATTGAGCAGATGCTCTTTGAACTTATTGACTTTAATAGTTGATTTGTTTTCATAGATGATAACTTCTCTAAAGCTCTTATATGAGGAAGGTAAATAATATAGTAATAGAAGTGTTTGATTTTCATATTTTATCTTAATCTCTATCATATCTAGGTCATTGATAATAGAGATTTTTTTTAATGTGAGACTTGATAGGTGTACCTTCATGCACGCGGAGAAGAAAAAGATACTGCTTAAGAATCAACTGATTCACCAATGACTTCTTCAGATAGTGGTCCTGAAGTCACTCCCACAACGAGGATGCTATTTTCTCCGTAAAAAACTCATATAACACTTCGTCCGCCAAGCAAAGCTGAATAGCTGTCAAGGCTTTCTCATCCAACTTCTGTCAAGTTTCTTCCTTCATGTCGTGAGGCTTTCTCTCCCTCCCGAGTAGTGCTTTCTTCAACCCGCTCTGAGTCAGGATGGCGTTCATCCTAATCTGCCACCTGCAGAAATTGGTGACACCTTTGAACTTCTGAATATCAAATTTGATCACAGACATCTTCACGTTGACGTTGCTCTGATATCAATTGTTGTGAAATTGATGGCCCCCATGAACAATCACTGGGGCGGCATAGCGGACGCAACACAGGATCGATAAGCAATGAAAAGAAAAAAGAGAAGGGGAAGATATTTGAAAGTATAGAAAACCAACACACAATTTAATGCGGTTCCACTGATCAAGCAGATCATATGCACGTTCACAAGAGAAGGAGGGACACTTTATTTAACTTTGGGAGAGTACAATTAGAAATACTTATACCTCTCGCTAAGAATATTACAGGCCTTTTGATGGCTGCCAAGAACAGTGAAACCCTGATGGCTAAAGCTTCTCACACGGATCACTCTCTTTAATGAATTACTCCCTTTAGGAATTGCTAATTCATTAAATTACATTGAAGGCTAACCTTAAAGATTTATTTATAGACCATAAAACTCACCTAGTCCTATACAAACTTCATCTATACGAACAATCACTGCTTCAAAGGAAAGGAAACTCGTATCCAGCCCAAGACTGGAAACAAAGTCAGAAAAGAAAACAGTCAGACCCGACACTAGTCGACTAAGCCTTAGTATAAGTCGATTAAGAACATGTATTAGTCGATTATACCCAATTATTAGTTACTCTGACAAAATTCGAGAATCCAACTCTCTGTTTTCAAGACCTAGTCGACTATACCAATGTATAAGTCGACTATTTTTTATGATAAGTCGACTATACCAAGTACAAATCGAATAATACTGTACACAACTTCTTGTGCACGTCCGTTCTTTGATCTTCGAAGTTTCATCCACCTTTATGACATATTCTAGTCATAATCCTAACAATAATAATGTGCCCACCATAATATTTATAACTCTTTGATCTCTTTCCTTTGAGCTATAGACATTTGATTGATATGTGAGTTGAGTTGTGTACATATTGAATTTGAAGTAGCATGCATGTACGAAGTATCCATGAGATTTTGTAATATAGATCAGTCTTGTCCTCTGCACACACTGGTAGAAGTTTGTATTGGTTGGTTAATAATTATAGTGCATAAACCTGTTAAATAATGATCATTTACCAAAGTTTATGTAGCAAGCAGTGGTGTAGTCAGGACTTTGAACTCGAGGGGGCATTTCTACATACCAATCTAAATGTTCGACCGGTCCCTCTTAAGAAAACAAGTATAGTAATGAGTAGGCACAAAATCTTTTACCAGTGTAGATGTAACAAAATAGTACTAAATTTGTAATCTTAAAACTATTGAATGTTTAAAATATAAATTGTAAGTCTTAAAATATGTTTTAAAAAATGTTCATGAACGTTCAATTGATAAAATATGTTATTATTAAATTTTATTCGAATCTGATTAGAAAAAAGAGTTAGTTACAACACAAATATCTTCAAATTAAAAATTCATGATTCTAGTCCTGAATTAACAATATATTATAACTTTGAATTATTGACATGCTAATTGCCTTTGAACTACTACTTTTTAAGTAATGTGTCATATACAATTTAAAAATCACCCAGGGGGGGTGAATAAGTGATGGCTATACTAAATGACAAATAATGCGGAATTAAAAACTATTTACTAGCAACCTAGTAAATATCAATCACAACTTAAGAAATACTTGCAAATAAGTAAATAATATTTGAGTGCAAGTAATTAAAGAGAGAGTAGAGTGAAGAGAGAAAGAGTAAGCAATCGCAAACACAATAATTTGTTTCGAGGTTCGAGCTACTGCTTTACGTCCCCGCTTTCAACACTATGAAAGATTTTTACTATTCCGATCTCACTAGATCGTCAACCGTTTACAAATTCTCACAAGAACTCAATGGATTCACTAGTCCTCTCTCGCGGTGCCGCAACACCAACACAGAGGTCATTAGCTCACTTGAGGCCGCAACCTCACAACTTCTCAATAGAAGAAAAACACTGATCTACACTTGATCACAAATGGCTCACAAGCATAATCCTATAACCAAAATGAGGAGGTGAAACTCTTTGAGATTATGTAGTAAAAATAGCTTGTAGAGATGTAGAGGGAGAGCTCAAGCTAAAAACAAGAATTTGAAAATTTGGCTTAAAAAGAAATAATGAAAAAGCTAAAACTTGTAAAAATTTGATCTAAACTTTAGAAATCGTGTTATTGAGCTTTTCCACAGTCCCACTATTTATAGGGAATGAAAATATGAGTAGAAAATCTAAAAGAGCCGTTGGGAAAAGACCCAGAAAAAGACAAAACAGAATATAGCCATTGAGAAAAATCACAGAAGAAAAGTTTTCTGTCAGTCGACCGGCCGGTCGACCGTCAATGATCGGATTTCTGACTGTTGGGATAGCAGTTGACCAGACGGTCGATTATTGATCCCAACTAGAGAGTTAAACTCTCTGTCGGTCGATCGGACCCAACCGAGAGCAAAGCTCTTGCAATCGGTCGACCGCCAGGTCGACCGAAGTGCACAAATGCAGTTTGGTGCATGTCGGTCGACCGAGCGATCGACCAACAGAGCAATTTTGCTCTGCCTACAGTCGACCGCCCGATCGACCGACAAAGGACCAAAGGCTGGGTATGAAAATCTTTTTGAAACCATTCTTTTTTCAATAAAATAACTTTTAATCTTTAAATGCAAAATAAAGTTAGAGGGACTTGAAGAACCAGTGTGTGATCATGGATCAATACAAAATAAAGTTAGAACCAAATTTTGTCAAAATTCTTTTCTAAATCAAAAACTAGATTTTTCCGAAACTTGTTTTTTTCGAAACTCGATTTTGAAAATGATAAAGAGTATAGTTATGAGCTCTCATTAAAAACACAAAGAAGTATGAAATATGTGTGTGTGTTTGTGAATCCCAAAAGCTATCAACCTATATCATCTTGGTTTTAACAAATGACTATAAATCCTATCTAAAAATACAAAAAGTAAAAATACAAATCTTTATATAGCCTTCTCTAGTATGCTTGATCCTTGAGCTCTTCTATGTGCTTAGGCTCTGAGATGTACATCTTCTTGGCTTCCAAATGTGTGAGTCTTGTGATGGAGGCAAAATGCAACAAACAGTTAACCTGAAACTTTATTAAACAAAATTGTTAAAAATATAACTACATATGTTTTATTATCATCAAAATTAGAGCTAATGGCCTTTGGGCCAACAATCTCCCCTTTTGGTGATGACAAAACACATGGAGTTATCACAAATAATATGGACGAGACTTTAAGTGACGCTCTCCCTAAATACATGCATATATCAAGATGTGATATAAAAGTTAAATGCATCAATAAAAGCATATGAATAGGATATGCCAATCAAGCTCTATGCAACCCATCTATGCATACTAAGAATGCAGAATTACTAAGAATGCAGAATTATAATGGTGTATGCACAAACAGTTTTCTCCATCCAACAAATAGCCTCCAACCTCCAAAGCAAGTGGTAGATGGTTGGTTTACAAAGGAAACACTAAAATAAAAATATATCACATACCACACGCAGAAGATATATATCAAATATATCAACAGAAAAAAAGAGATACATAACTACATAACTTTCCAAAGACAATAGAGGTATTATAAAATAAATATGTCTATACAGAGGTTCATGCCAACCTCTAAACAAGTTACATACCACAAAATACATGTCCACCAAGTATTACAATGTAACAAACACGTGTCCACCAAATACTGCAATGTAAAAAACACCCAATACCCAAGATACTCCCAAAGATAACTCCATAGAATCTCTCTTCTCCTTTTTTTCATCAACAAAAGGGGTCAATCTTCCTGAAAGTCGGGATCTTCTGGAGGAGCCGGTGCCTCAGAAGGAGCGGGAGGAGGTACACATGTATCAAACGGAGGACCCAATGTAGGAATGGGCTGCGAGTGGCCTCTCGGAAGTGGAACAGGCCAAGCGTTCCTACTGTAGGTCTCGTCAACACAGGTCTGAAGATAGCAAATAGAGGCGCAGATATATTGCAGATCATTATCAACTCTTTACTCCATCCTCTGAAAATTTGCAGACATCTTCAGGTCATGCTTCCGAAACTAAGCAGAGAGGGCTGAGTATGGATCAAAAAATGTGGAAGTGACTGAAGAGGATCCAAGAACAACAGCAGGAATGATAGGAGGGGTTGAGGAGTAAGAACACGCTCCCTAGCATGCATCCTCTTTTGAAGAGTGTTGTTGATGTCAACTGACGATTCGATGGACCGTTCAGTGGAGAGATTAAATTTTAGTTGCTTTAGGAGGTGGGTGATGAGCATCCCAAATGACAAGTGCTGGTTTGGAATCAGGAGATACTCAGAAGCCATGTAATTAATCATGAGTTTTAGAATATTAACTCTAATGTATTTCAGAAGGCAATAGATCAAGAGGGGAGCAGAACCCCGTGCATGACTATATTCTCCTGATTTTGGTAGGAGATTATAGAACACGATTTTGGCTAGGACTTGAGCGGTGGGAGTATAATACTTCACCTCTTCATTCCTAAGTAAAGCAGGGTTATCATCATCGTGAAGTAAAAGAGATGCGGTGAGGGCAGATTCACCGTCAGGATAATCAAACTCATGAAGATAAACATTATAAATATCTACACCCTCACAGGAGAGGTATAGCAGATGGGCAAATCGATCTAGAGAAATATTTATATCCTTGCCCAGAGCCCTAGATCTAACGTGATTGTTTTGAAATGTCAGATTAGAGTAAAAGTAGTGTACAAGCTCAGGATAGACATGTTCTTTAATAGTAACAAGATGTTCAAGAGAGCATGCACTCAAGATGGTAGGTAGATTTAGGTGCTCAAAATCAGCGAGCACCACGGTTCTACCAGCGATAACATATTTATTGTGAATTATAGAAAATCTATGAGAGACATTTTGAGAAATAAAAGGGTTAGAGGATGATTCAGGTAGTTTATCCTTCTCAGATCTAGCCCTTTTTGACATTTTGGAGATGACAAACAAAGATATGGAAGAATTTACTAAAAAAAAACTATGAAATCAAGAAGATTTAGAGAGAAGAGAGATTATACCTTGAAAACAAAAAAATCTCCTTGAGAACAACAGATCTGGAGTGCTGAAGAGAGATCTAACCATTTTTTAGGGTTTGATTTTGGAGTAGAGGTGATTTGTAAGGATTAGAGTGAAAGGAGGTGAAGAAAAGTAGGGAGGAAGAAGGAAAGAGAGAAATTTGGGTTTTTAGGGTTTTTAAAACGGGTTATCCATAGCCAGACCCGACTCACGGTCAACTGCCCGGTCGATCGGGGTCTAACCGAGAGCAATCTCGGTTATAGTCAGTCGACTGGTTGGTCGACCGGCTTCAGGTCAATTTTTTTTTGAATACCAAGCTACTTCGGTCGACCGCCCGATCGACTAGTACAACCCAAAAATAGTTTTTTTAAAAAAAGATTTTAGGGCTTTTGAAAAATAATTTTTACTTGTATATTTTTACACATAAAATAGGAAAATAATACCAGATATCTTATAGGCATGAAAAAGGCATAAAAATAAAAAAATATTTTATTTTATTATTATATTAACAATATTTTTTTCAATAATTAACTCATAAATTAAGCTATTAAAAATAAGATATTGAAGCCGAATACCCTTGACGGGTTCTGAACTTCTCCTCATCATTCCTCTAGATAAGAGTTGAGGTGCGCAATTGCTATCTTGGTTTATTATTTTAATATGGTTTAAATACAATACCCAAACACAAGATAGATATATTGACAATATATATACACATATATCCAAAGACATCTATCAATCAAGTGAGTAAGGGAGAATACACATGGGCAAGCAAATCATGTGCTAGTAAAGAATAAAAGCAAAGTTAGCAAACTAGTTCAAATTTAGGCAAGATACAAATATAAGAATAGGCATGTCTACAAAACTAAAGTATATTTTCATAAAAAGAAACTAGCTGAGCTTATGCATGTATAGATATAACTAGAAATGAAATTTTCAAGTGGAGAATTTATCAAACAATGGGCAATCTCCAAAATAAGTGCCTCTTGATAGCGATGCAATATGATGGTTGATCCGTTGAGCTTCGATGCATCCACCACCAAGACATCATCTCCCCCTATATCCTGAAGGAGGACGACATACCTACATCAATCAAGTTAGGTGTGTTCTTTGGTACCCAAATCTTTTTGAGTCCTATAGGGTTAATACTTTCTCGAACCGAAATATTTTTATTTAGCATATTTGACTTAGCATAACAAAATTTTGCTAAATGGCCTTTGCCGCCGCAATGTGCACATGTGTACACTTTGCCATACATGAAAGCATGCTTATGTTAATATGTGTGTGTTTGTTTTTCATGGTGTTTGTTAGATGAATGAGATGTATGGTTCCTTTGGTTTCCCTTTGGAAACATAGATGAAAATTTGTTCATATCAAAAGCAAACTTTTCAAGGTGGTATCCAAAACATCAATACGTTTTTGGATATCCAAAAATTCATTTTCGTTGAAAGTAATATTAGGGTTTTTACCTTTACAAGCAAGTTTGTATTTTCAAAATTCTTTTTCATTTTCTCAAAAGAAATGGACAATTCGTTTTTCTCTTTAAAAATAATTTCTACCTTATTCTTTAGAAAATCATTTTTCTTTTTCAATTTTTTATTTTGTGCAAGAGAAATTTCTTACCTATTTTGTAATTCTTCAAAAAATTGTTTGAGTTCATCCATAGTTAAATCATTATCTTCTAAAGAGGTTTCAAGATTTACCATGGAAGCTTCTTCTCTGTTTGCGATGAAGCAAACGTGTGCGGCATCAATTTCCTCTTCACAATCTGTGTCCGAATCATCCAAAGTGGCTACCATCGCCTTCTTCTTATGCACGTTCTTGGAGGTAGTGGCTTGAAGTGAGGGCAATTCACAATTAAATGGCGCGTCTTCTTGTAATGAAAGTAAGGACCCGTCTCCTCTTTCTTCTTTTTAAATCTTCCTTGACGTCTTACTCTTCGAAAGTTGCTTTATCTTCCTTTCTTGTAAAATATTTGCCCACTTTTCTAATGAGCATGTCAAAATCCTCATCACCGTCTTCCGATGACTCTTCTTCATCAAAGGATGATGGAGTAGCCTTGAAAGCTATCGCTTTCTTCTTTGGGGTCTCCCTTTCTTCTTTCACCTTCATTTCCATCTCATGGGTTTTGAGATTTCCAATGAAGCTGGAGAAGTTCATCTCTTCTCTATCGTTGAGCTCCTTGAGGGTTGTTGACTTGACTTCTCAAGCTTTAGGAAGAGTTCTAATGACCTTCCAGATCTTTTGGTCATTGTCAATGGTGTCACATAAAGAAGATAAACCATTAGTGACCTTGACGAACTGAGTGAGTATCTCATCTATACTTTCATTTTAAGCATATAAAATTCTCATATTGAGAACGGAGCAAGTCAACTTTAGATCTCTTGACTTGCGAAGTCCCTTCATGAGTAATGATAAGATCATTCTAAACCTCATAAGCGGATTTGTAATTAATTACATGAGAAATATCATCATCATTTAATACTTGTGTAAGTGCATATTGGGCTTTTAAATGTCCCATTCCTCCACAATTATAATGAGTCCTCTTTTGAATGCAGTTTCCAAAATGGTTCATCTTACACTTCTTGCACCAAGGGGTCTCTGAGATTCTAGGGTGGGACACAGATGTAGTCTGTGCTTTCTGAAAAGTGCCTCTTTCCTCAGCCATGATCCTCCGCCTCTGGTCCATTCTCCCCTCTGAAAAGTTGCATTAAACTCGAATCCTTTATTAGTATAAATCCCGGTGCCACCGATAATAATGGTCCCTAATATCGGGGACGATTCGACATGGATAATTCCTTCGCCCAGTCTTCTCGACTTTCTTGTATATCCATTTTCACCTCTAGGGCTTTTTCCTCAGTCTGAAGATAATTTCTTAGTTGTAGGGGAATCAATTTACCTCTAATTTTCAGTTTCAGGCCCTTCACGAATCTTTTAGTCTTTTCTGCCTCACTCTTTACCAGGACATCAGCATATCTGGACAATTGGATGAACCTCTGATCATATTAAGATATATTCATCTGATCTTGTCGTAACTCTAGAAACTCTGACGCCATCTTATCTCTGACCGTCTCTAGAATATACTTTTTGGTGAATTTATTTACTAAGAATTCTCAGGTAATTTGTTCTCCTGTATTTTTCACACTATCTTTTACTGCCCTCCACCAGTGCTCTGCTTCCTTTTAAAATATGAAGAAAGAGAAGGATACCCTTTGCTCATTTTACAACATACACATATCTATTCATATATTTGAAATCCTCCTCACTTATGTGCATACCCCATGTCATGTATACATACACATACGCATATGCATACACATACACATTGTTGGCCCAGAGGCCTATCACTCTAGTTTTGATGATGATTAACTCATGTAGTTATAGTTTACTAAAAATCTTGTGATATTTAATTTTAGATATTTGATCAAGATATTAGTAGGTGTTTAGCTTCAACAAAGGTATTTTTGGAGCTTTCACATGTAGATTCAAGAGCTCGAGCGTCAAGATCGCATCTATCACTCGGTTGAAGTCAAGCTCGTTAGATCGAGTCGACTTGGAGAAGGAGTTCTACAAGAAGACCTCAGTTTGTTTAGTTTAGTATGTTTAGATCTTGTGTAAAGATTAGATAGTATTGATATGCTCAAGTTCACAATACACACACAAGTTTAAAGTTTATTGATTTTGGTTTTCGGTTTAACCAGATTTTGGATTTCATGTCAAAAAAATAGATAGATATCTTTATATGTGTATTGGATTCTATCCATATACAATATGCTTCAAAGTTGTTTCATTATCATGTTTTTGTATTACAAGAGTTTTGGAGAAAACAGTTTTCCATTTCAAAATTAAAGTTTTGAAAAATACCGATTTTGGTTTAAAGCCTAAATCAATATCACAAAAATGGTTCAAATAATTTATAATATATGTTGAATTTCAGTCACACATATTTTTTATTTCAAAGATCTTATAAGAACTTATTTTTGTGAAATTTATGTGATTTTATGAGATTTATTTGAAGGTAAAATAACCAAGATTTTAATCCCAAAAACAGTATTGACCTGGCCTTCTGCCGGTCAACCCGCCGGTCGACCGACTCGGTCGACCGGTCCGATCGACCGACGTGCACAAACATGCACGGCAGTGTTGCTGGTGGGCCGGCGACCGCCAGAGAGCTCTGCTCTCTGGAAATAGCCTCGGTCGACCTGCAGAGAGCAGCTGCTCTCTGTATCCAGTCTCGGTCGACCAGGTTGTCGACCAGAGGCACAACAGTCATAAAAATGATCGTTGGCCGGTCGATCGGGCGGTCGATTGGAAGGTCATTTCTGACCTTTCCTGGCTGCCAACGGGCAGAATTTTGAGAGGGTATAAATACCCATCTCTTGAGCTGGTTTCTTCATGGTTTTAGAGAGCAAAAATTTCCTATCTTTCTAAATGTTTAAAAGCAAGTTTTTAAAAAAGTTTTGGGCTTAAAGATTTTATCTTTATTTATTTTTAAAGGGTTGGAAAAATCAAAGAAAAATAGAGTTTTTGGGAATTAGTTTTTGATCTCCATTTCTATAGCTATTTAGAAGTTTTCCCAGAATTTTTCTTTGTGATTTAATTTTCAAACTCTTTATTTTCTTACACTTGAGCTATTATATCTATCCTATCTATAGGATCTAATTTTGTGAGAAAACTTAGTTTGTGGTTAGTGAGACCACTAAGAGTTGTAAACCTTTCTTGTATTTGTTGTTATCCCTCTTGTGTAGAGGTGATTGTGGAGGTTGTGGTTGGTTGTGTTGGTATCCCTCTAAGCGTAGAGGTGATTGTGATTGTGGTAGAGTTTGGCTTTGTGCCTATCCCTCTAGTGAGAGATGATTGTGGTTATTTGACTTTGTACCTATCCCTCTAGTGAGAGGTAATTGTTGGTTGTTTGGCTAAGTGTCTATCCCTTTAAGTGTAGAGGTGATAGTTGTTGTGCCTTACCTCTTGTGTAGAGGTTGTTGTTTGAGAGAGGAGTTGTGTACTCCATAGTTGTATTACCCAAATTCTCAGTGGAGGTTCCCTGTGTGGGAAGTCCTGTGTGGACGATATAGTGAAAATCCTTCTGTGTGAAAGCGGGGACGTAGAGCAGTGGCTCGAACCTCGAAACATATCTTGTTGTTTGCGATTGATCCACTATCTCTAAACACTCTCTCTTATTTTGTGCCTTGCATTATTTCATATTGTTATATCATTCTTATATACTTGGTATTGTTTGTGTACCTCACTTGTGTTGAACCAAGAGAGCTTTACATAGCATCTTAATTCTTATTTAGAGGAATTTAGAGGAGATAGTCCAGAACCCTTCACCGGGAATTCGGCTACACTCTTTGGCTACACTAAGTGTGTTGCAATTTATTTTTAATTCCGCATCATTTTCATTAGATTAGTCTTGCACCTATTCACCCCCCTCTAGGTGTACTTTCACACATATCTATTCATATGAACCTTAATCAAGCGTAAGGGTATGTTTGTATGGATAACTTCTTACCACCTATACATTCCAATAGTTAGTTAATATACATAACACAAGATGATCAATTTAAATGTAATAGCCATGTCTATAAGAATTTACTATTACATACCATAATAATTTAATAATATAACTATTCTAGCAACCACATACATATATAATAGTTCATAATCATGCATATACAAGACATTTCACCTTCACACCAATTTTAACAATCCTCATGTTTCATTTTAGGTACTAGTATGTTCTACTCACCCTTGAAGAGATCACCCCTGTTTAACAAGCTTGTTTTGCCGGTTATATTAGAGTCTACAAGATCATAACATCATAGTAGTCTATACATAAAGAAGAATAAGAATGGTGTAGGCCTAATGATTGCTTACTTTAATCAACCAAAATCACCCTCCTTTCTTGCTAACCTTAGTCAATACTAGCTTCAAGAAATTAATCCCCTTAAT
This sequence comes from Agave tequilana, assembly GCA_038442645.1. Taxonomy (NCBI): domain Eukaryota; kingdom Viridiplantae; phylum Streptophyta; class Magnoliopsida; order Asparagales; family Asparagaceae; genus Agave; species Agave tequilana. Next base: position 117,060 of record JAVJIF010012673.1, read on the forward strand.
GTGATGTTAAATTACCATTTTTCATGCTCTAGTTGGCTTTTAGGGAAGATAATATACGCTTAGAAAAGCTTTTATAGCAATTAAGAAGGAAGGGGAAGAAGAGTGAGTGAATGAGTGAGATAGTGAGTGAGTGAGTGAGTGAGAGAATGAGGAGGGGAAAGGGGCTGTCGGCTGCCCTCTTGGCCGGCAGCAACAAGAGGAAGAGAGGGGAGAGTGGGAGAAGGAGAAAAAGAGAGAGAGAGAGAGAGAGAGAGAGAGAGAGAGAGTGTGAAGTTGTAAAATGAGAACGTTCTCCTTTTCTAATCCTATATACTTCAATTCCCACAAGAAAATCATCCAAGTGTCCCTTAAAATTTTTACTCTACTTCTCCACATTACACCTAAAGGTAAGGCTCCATACCCCCTTCATTTAACACTTGTACCCTACAAGTATGGTAGAAAGAAGTATAAGTCAAAAGTCACATGTGTATTTATACACCCATTCACATTTTATAATTATATATGTATAGGTATAAGGTTTTAGTGTGGATACCCTTCACCATGAATTCTTGTACCCATATCATTCCCTCAAGGTGGTATAGAGTCTCAAGTGTATTATCTGATAACCAAACATCACTGCTCACTAACACCGCTTTAAGATCACAATCTACGTTTTACATTTAATATTGACGAAAATAGTTATGCATCACATTGTCGGTAAAATCACCTAATTTAACCCAACATTAGCATATAAGATATTAACTGGTGATTAATTAAGGCAAGTGTTACAACTAGAGGCGAACCTAGCACTGTCCAGCAGTGCTCTTGACTTGAGCGAAGCTGTAGTAGCTTCGCTTCTAGCACCAAGTGGTACTTTAGCTTTAGCCTCGCGACTAAATGCTGCTTTAGCACTGCTCAATAGTGCTGGTAATGTAAGCGGGGCTGTTAGTAGCCTCGCTGTTAGCACCAAGTGGTGCTTTAGCTTTAGCCTCGTGGGAAAGACGAGGCTTAGCTCTGTGAAGAGCTAAAATAGTCTCACAGTCAGAGACTATTTTAGCTTCTCATAAAGCTGAATCAAAAGATTTATCTCTAGCCTCGCATGAGACTGAGTTGGATTTTTTAATCCAAATAGCCTTAGCATAGGCAATTTTAGGTTCACGGGGAACCTTTATAGCTTCACGCGCAGCGTTAACATGCTGGCGCGAGGCTATGTTTATCTCTGTTGAGATTATGCTAGACTCACATAGAGTCTATTTAGTCTCGCATGAGGCTGTAATAGGCTTGCAAAAAGTCTTATTTGTCTCGACAGAGACTTACTTTCAAGAGGTAGCCAGAGGGCTCGGCTATGCTGACCTTCCTGTGCTTATGCACATGCCGGGGACTTGTGCTACCCCCAGAAAGAAGTTATTTTGACCTCTCTTGATCAAAATGAATGACCAATGTCTCAGCAATAGACCCGAGGGTCTGATCGTCACATTGCGATACTTAATTCTCAGCAGTGGAGAATGCATTTTCCAGCGGAGTCGCCAACTTATTTTCTATTAATTTGCAAAGAGGAAAACTTAAAAAATTGTTGTAGAAAATTACAAGTAATTAAATAAAAAAATTACAAGAATCTTCTACTGAGTTTTCTAGAGAAGTGTGCCAGTGAAAGTCTGGTAACACGACTACTTTGTTCAGTTGACAATGAGAGCTATCGATTTTCGAATGCTATCGCTTGAGAATTCCTTCTCGCCAAGTTCTAGAGATTCCTTGAGAGAGAAAGATCTTAGGTATTAACACCCTGCATTTATCCTTATAGGATTAGAAAAGTGATTCTCTGAATTTTTGAAAGTGAGAGAGTAGATCTCTTGTTAGCTTAAGTTTTAAAGCCACCAATGAATCTTTATATTCTTCAAAAAGTCCTCTTGGACTTGAATTTCTTCAAGCCCCTGAGCCTAACCTACTAGTGAGCTATTTATAGGCTCAATAGGGAGTTATGATCCCCTTAATTGTCTCCTCTTAATGAGGGATCATGTGCATAACTACCCATTAATCTCCTCCCACTAACTTACTGAGGTGGTTACCTTAAATTCAGTCGAGACAAGGCTAGCCTGTTCAGGCGAGGCTAGCCAGTGGAGACGAGGTTAGATAAAGCTTCATGCTAAGCTAGATAAAGCGTTAGGCGAAGCTATCATAGAGCTTCAGGCCAAACTATTAGTTAACTCTTTAAATAAAGCTGTACTATGTTTCGAGGCGAAGCTAGCAAGATTAGCTTCAGGCGAAGCTAGGAGTTAGCTCACCGCGGAGCTGTGTAAAGCTTCATGCGAAGCTAGAAACTTAGCCTTTTAGCGAGGCTATAATGCTTCGAGACAAGCTAGCCCCTTTGGGCCCATGCAAGGCCAAGTGTTGAGCTAATTTAGCCTCATAGCAGGCCTCTTCAAAGACAATACTTGACCTACTGTCTGCTTCATTGAATCGGTAGGGTCCAAGTCACTTCTTAGTCCCTTGGGGATGGACAAAAACTGGTCATCAGCTTGTCTGTGACTCGTCTTTTATAAATGTCGATAAGTTACACATTGTTCAGACCGGTTGAAGTGTTGTCTGGGAGTTTATTTTTTTGGAATGTCAACACTTATTACCAGATGAAATAATTTGCTCCTCATCTTTTTTACCTTGTGACTAAAATCCATATTGGTTTTTAAATGTAAGATCTTGTCCTTTCTAAATTTCAGCTCAAGTATTCTTTAAATTTTTACCTGGGAAACTGTTACTCATCAATTTTGCATAATTTTCACCATTTTTTAACATTTATTTTAAATAAAACTCTGCTATTTAACCTCCTCTTTGTTTATTAGTATGCAGGTTATTCATTTAGTGAATAAGGAGAAGGAGAGCCTAAAAACACTAAGGATCCTAATTAAAACCGGAGTCAAAATTAATTATTTTTCAAGTCAAGAAAGAAACAAATAATCTCATAATACCCACTTTCCAAAACACAATTCTAAGAATATATATTTAGATGACTGGACGAGGCCAAATTGTAGAAGAAAATGCAACATCACCACTGCCCGTTTTTCTCCTATATTGCCGCGAAAACGTGGCAATCTTGAGGCTGATGAGTCAACATTTTGGTATTCGACTTCGATTCATCAAATCCCTGGGCGTTCTCCTATAAATACCTATTGGAGGCAGAGGCAATAAGATATCTCAGAAATATCCACACAGAGATCAAATTAGAGTTTTAGATTAGTTTAGTTTTTCTTTTATTTTATGTTTTTTGTAAGTTAGATTAGAAAGAGATTCAAAAGAAAAAGAGAGAGTAGATTCAAGGGTGACAATTGATATAAGTTCTTTTTTCTATTATTGTTTTTGTATTTAATTGAAAATTGCATTGTCTTTATTTTTGTATATTCTTTTTCATGATTTTACTCTATTAACCTTCTAGATTGTATCATTGATTTGCCATGTCCTGAAGGTATTCAAACTGAGGGGGTGAGCTCAACGGCTCAATTAGAGGAGTTAATCCTATTCTTAATTAGAGCATGATGTTAACAGCTTATAGTGTATGTCACGCCCCGCTTCCCAAAATACGCTTGAGCGGAGACGCGACACGAGTCGGCGACGCATATACGCAAAGAAAATACCTCACGTATATGCGCTAAGCCTTAAGTAACCCGAAACAAGTTATAAATTTATATTATAATGAGTCAACGACCACTGCAATAATACATATAAGCATCCATGCATGATATCATATGAATAAAGAGCTGGAATAACAAATGAATCTGATATAACGAGAATCAGGAAATAATATGAAGACAAGAAAGATAAGAATACCGAAATCGAATAGGGAGAAGCTCCAGCTCTTCGCGAAGCGTACCGTCTCCTCGAACACCTGCACAATAGAAATAAAGCGTCCAATATCTGGACGTGCAAATCCAGGTCGTCAGAAAGCGACCTGGTGAGTGTGTGTGTAAAGGGGAGAGCTTGTGCATATAAACAATGTGCACAGAATAATAACCAGATAAACTACAGCAGAAGATAACTAAATAACATGATAACAGATAACTAAAGGATAACTGCATAACAACATGAATGGAGATAAAAGTCAACTATCACAACTGTAAATAAGCAACTGATATCTGAAGGTATAACCAAGTATAGGTTACTAGTCTGGTGTACAATCCTATATCTATCATAGTTTATATATATATATATATATATATATATATATATATATATATATATATATATATATATTATATATATATATACACACAATCGGGTGATCACGGTTAGTCACAATACATTAACAGTTTATTATTATTAATTACGTCAGCGAACACCAATTGCCACATGTAATAGACGCATCCCATACTACGCCTATTACACATGTCAATCAGAGTCCTAAGTTATTGAAACTGATCGGTTGGAGACATTGTCTGTGTTTTAGGTGGGTCCCGTGCATACCCGGGACCACGGCCCAGACTCCTGGCGCTGAACCAGGACCTACCGCAAGGTAGTCAGGAACATGTATAACAGGAACAGGTACATGTATAACATGTATAACAGAAAACAGGACGGGGTGTCAGTCACCCTACGGGAACCCTGCAGTGGAACCCTCTTTCGGCTGCGCAACCTAAATCCTAGGTCCACCCAAAATACAGAAGCTGTCTCCTCCATCAATCTCCCCAATCACAGTGTAAGTTGTTTAATAACATGTTATTAGTTTATCAAGATTACTTAATGTGCATGTTACTTGAATCACTGGGAAAACTCGGTGGTAGTCACGGTAATAATATCAACATGTGTAATCAGGAACCGGTATAACAGGAATATATATATATCAGTGAACATGATACCGGTATAACAAGAATATGTAACAAGTATAACATGCGGGTGTTGTTATCGTGTAATAATATTTTCCCAGTAGTTAAGTAACATGGACCATAGTATCAGGTAGATATCATGTATAATCAATCAATCAGCCTCAAGATCAATATACTATATTCTAAGATTTATTACCACTAGATCAGTTACAAGGTCAAGTCTGGTCTAAGGTATATCAATACTAGACCTAAGCCAACAACAGCGATCTACCAACACATGAAATGATACTGATACAAGCTCATATCAACTACACAATTAAAGTGAGCAATCATGGGTGTCTCATGAAGTGGTACAAGTAATTAAACTGGTAAAATACAACAAAAAGTCACATGAAATGATAAGTGTAACATTTAAATGCATACTGACAATGGTAACTAAGAAAATGCACAAGAACAAACACCCACAACACAAATAAAATTAAACAAAAAGGTGAAACACTCACAAAATAGAATTATAGAAGGAAAAGAAAACACTCACAAATAAAATTTAATAAAATTAAACAAAGAAGTGACACTCACCTGAGCTAGATCACGATCCAAAGCACTGCAAATCCTAGAATCCCGGTAAATCTACATAAAGTATTTCAATAGAAATTGTTAGGGTCTTTTATTTATTTAATCTTGATTAATTAGCTTAAGATTGGGGATATGATCTTTTAAATTACATGAAATTAATAAGTTTAATTTATCAAATTTTAAATTCTCTTTTGTTGGGTTTTTTTTAAAAAAAAACTTTTTAACATTAAATTTCGTACGGGTTCGAATTTACCATTTAATAAAACTGACTTTAAAGGGGGTAATTTGATTTAATTTATGTTGCTATTCTTCTAAAAATTTTATCATGAAAAGTAGAAGTAATGTAGATTGTGATTTATATTTTTTTCTCTATTTTTTTGATATTTTAATAAATTATTTTAATATACAAATTCACCTTTCTCTTTATCTCTTTCTTTCTGTCTTTCTTTTCTTTTTTTTTAAAGACAAAAGCCCAGGCCTCTCGGCCCAGACCGGACCAGGCCAGGCCCAGGCCTGGTCCGTAATTTACTATTCCTTTTTTTTAATTTTTTTTTGTTTTAGGAGCTGCTGCACAGGGGGCTGGTCCCCTGTGCAGCCCAGCCCGAGCCAACCAGGCCCGGGCCAGTTCAGACCCGGGCCCAGGCCAGGCAGACCCAGGTCAGGCCAGGCCCGGGTGGCCTGGCCGGGACTGCACAGACCTGCAGTGCCGAGCTGCTCTCGGCCAGCCGAGAGCAGCGGCGGTATTTTTTTCTTTTTTTTTTTAAAATTTTAATTTCTAATTGTAGAAATTTTTAAGAAGGATGTATAAATTTATATATGTATTACCACATGCATTTTTGTTGAATTTTTGAATTGAGTTTTGATGTATACAAAAAATTTCATGGAAGACCCTTATATAGACACGATTTTGATTAGATTACTTGTATCATATTAATTACGGAAAAAAAATGAGTTTTCTGAAATAAATAAATTAATCTTGTGGTTCCACTTTAATTAATTTATTTTTTCTTTGAAACAAGAACTAAACATTTAATTCATAAGGTTAGATTTACTTACTTTAGTTGTTCCTCCTTGTTTAATCCTAAATCTTTGTACCTTGAAACCCTCTTTTGTTCACGATCCGCTTGAGGAGAAAGAAGAGATGGAAGTAGGGAGATTTTAGATTAGGGTTTTCTCTTGAGGTAGAAGAGAAAGAAGGATTAGGGTCTTTATATAGATCGTAAGAGATTTTTTTGGAACCTGAATTCCGATTAGGTTAGAATGCTTAATTTAGCTGTTAAGATAAGAATTGAAGATTGCTAAAAATCCCAAAGAGATTCGGTTTAGATTGCTTAATTTAGTAATTAGGATTAGGATGGGAGTTTGGATTGAAATTTGAATTATGATTATATATTTAAATTAGATTATAGATTTGGATTTGGATTAAGATTAGGATTGAGTTTTGGGTTAATGGGTAAGGATCTCAATGGTAATGGGTTATGGGTTTATATTTGGGCTTTAGTTAAAAGAAATAAGTAATATGAAGAATAAGAAAATAGAGAGTGGGCTTGCGGGCTTAGCTTTTGGCTTAGACAAAATAGAGAAAGGAGAAGAAAAGAATGAAAATAAGAAGTGGGCTTAGAATAAAAAGGAAAAGAAAATAAAGGAAAAGGAGAATGGGCTAAGCTTATTGGGCTTTGATATAAATAATAATACTACTAATAGTGATTAACATATCATAATAATAATTAATAATAATTACAATAATAATAACAACAATAGTAATAATAATAAAATTATTAACATTAAAATCTTATCTAATAATACTTGGTAAAAATACTACCATTAATAATAATAACTAAAACAATACAATATGTACAAGAATAATTGCAATATTAATATTAACAATAATAGCAACTATAATAATAATAATACTAGTAACATAGTAATGAGAAAAATACTAACTAGTAATTAAAATGATAATACTTAATAATGCTAAATATAATTATAAGGCTAAAATACCATTTACTATCTTAAAATAATTTGTAATGTAACTCGAGTTAATAAATAATAATAATATCACCAGTAAAATAAAATAAATACTTTAGAAAATTAAAAATAATAATAATACCACTTTTCAAAATTCAACGCTAAGATTACTTATTATCAGAAATTATATTCGTATTTACAATATAATTAACTCTATTTATTATAAATCTCACTCATCTTTTCTTGATTTCATTTATTAGCATCACAGACTATAGCTCTCGTCCCCACGATCGCAATGACTCAAGAATCGTATAAATCCGACTTCGGATGGCCAAGATATCATTCCGAATAAAATCGATAACAATGGGCAAGTTTGCAAATTATAAGATTCATAATGTAATTACTTTTCTCATCAGGAGTCTGAAAGAAATTTTACCTTTCTATAAATCCAACTAGGTCGGGTTAGATCTTTATCGGGTTGGTTTGTTTTAAATAAACCCAACTGAAACCCACTACCACTACCGTCTTCTTCTTCTTCATGCATCTACAACAGAGAAGAGAGAGAAGACGACCTGGCCGGGCATGTACCTGTCACTGTCGGTCGCTGCACGTCACTCCGGTGCCGGCACCGTCCCCTCTGGCCGCCGCTGCTTTGACACGACCATCGAGAGGGAAAAGAGAGAAAGAGAGCAAGAAAGAGATCAAGAAAGAGAGAAAGGAGGTTGTACATGTTGATCAGTATGGGGAGGAAGAAAGAGTAAAATCCCTCCACCTCCCACTTACTCCGATGACTCATGCCCCTCTACTTAATCTCCCTAATATATATAATAATTAGTATTAATCCATAATTAAAATTCCAATGTTATATCATCAATCAGTCTATCCGTATTTTCAGTTAATTTCATTTTCACATGAATTATCTGTTCTAATTACCGGCTATTACCCCATAACCGAGGATTAAATCATTAAATCAGGATTTTAAAAATCCAGCTGTTACAGCCGCGCGCACACACTTCCCCATCTAGAGCCCTTTGCTTCCTCGTGAACCCCAAAAACTACAACAATCCAATTCATGTGGACATGGAATTTGTTGCTTGGAGATTTATTGAAGAACAGCAAAAATAGAATACATGCACAAGACTTTTGTAATAAATCATGTAGCGATGGATTTTTTTGATATATGCACAAGAGTTTTGTTTTATAAATCACGCAGAATGTTAAATCAGTTGAAGAAAAAACTGAATTGTATATATTATTAAAAGCGGCAATTCCCATTGTAATTTAATAATAATAAAACTCCTCTCCTAATACAATTAGTATTGCCAATCCTAATTCTAAAGTACTACTCTTTAACACCGAGAGAAACACACACACACACACACACACACACGAAGTGAACATGTACAAAGTTAATTTCTTTGACCCACAAGCATACTAACAAGTTAAGAATTATGACTAGGAATACACATCAATTTGAGCTCATGAATTCACAAACTTGCTAGCAAATCAAAATGAAGTTTCATTTGTCAATCGTACATGCAATACCAAATTAAAATTTCATTTACAATGAAATATACAATGTTCCAATCCAATCAGCCACCATGCCTCCTATTTTCCGCACACGTACAATTGTGTTGATCTGAACAACAAAGAAACCCTACGTACAAAACATAGATTTTTCACTATCTAAATTTACATGACCACTAAATTAACTATAGCACTTTTAAATTGAGAAAATAATTGTATAAAAAATAATTTTCTGTTGAGAGTGGGATTTGAACCCACGCCCTTTCGGACCAGAACCTTAATCTGGCGCCTTAGACCACTCGGCCATCTCAACTTTGTTTAGTGTTAAAAATAAAATAATTTAAATGAAAAAACTAAAGAGAAGGTGGAACCCTCCAAGCAAACTCGGGCGGCGGGGGTTACACTCTCTCTCTTGCCTCCTTCCCTCTCCCTTCTTTTTCTTCCTCCTCCATTGCGAAGTAAGCTCATTTTGGGTGACTTTTTTTTCTTCCCCTTTTTAGGGAATTTTTGATTGGGTATTTTGGATTGGATTGGTGAACTTGGTCCCCTCTCTCTCTCTTGGTGAACAGATGGTCGGCGAGGTCGATAAAGTCGTTTGGAATGGGGGAGCTAGAGGCGCGCAAGCTCAAGTATCCAACGACCTGGACGGAGGCTCTTCTCATGGGCATCCTTGTTGAGGTTTGTGAACTTTCTGATTTAAAATTCATACTTCTGTAAATTTTAGGGTTTTATTTATAGATAAGTCTGGTATGAGTAGTTGGTACCTTAGTATAAATGCATTGGTTATTGAAAAGTTCAGAGTAGTTTTTTTTGTGTGGTAAATCCGCCGATTATATGAAGCTCTGCTACAATGATGATAATGCTATGGCAAATATTTGTTGAATCCTTGACAAACAAGTATATCATTATTTCAAGTCCTTGAGAGATTCATGCAATAATCAATTAGCCTTGAATATTCCATAAAAGCTTCATGAGTGAATTGGATTAAGGAACCATTTTGCGTCATATAGCTCAGTGGCATGATCTCTAAGCAATTTAAAATGGCATGATCAATTCATTCTCACACACACACAACACACACACACATACACACCACAAGTAAAAGTAGATCCTAGGTCATGGTGTGCAATGAAGAAGAAGATTCTAAATCATCATTTAATAGGTGATTAAAAGCCTACAAAACAACCGTTGACTTTAGAGAGGTGATTCTGTCAGACCAGGGCATCAAATCAGAAATCTAGGAGATCTATCCAACAGGGGGACGAAGCGACGCAGTGCAGTAGGCGGCCAGGCGCGAGCCGCCCTGGTAGGGCCGCGGAACGCGGCCCTGGCCGCGTTTCCGCGGCCGCGCCCGTGCTTTGGGCCAGGGTTGTCCCCCTGGCCCCCTTCCCCTGGTGCCTATAAATACCCCTCTTGGGGTTCTACAGAGGGGATATCCCAGAGAGTTTAGGATCTTTGTGTTAGTTTGTTTTTGGAGTTATAGTTTTGTGTTTTCTTCTACTTCTAGTTTAGTTTAGCCATTAGAGTGGAAGAGAGAGAGTGTAAAGTTGTATTTGAAGGTGACAAGTTTATACAAGTAATTACTTCTCTTTCTTCTTTCCATTTACTGGTGTTTTCATTTGCTTCTATCTCTTTGTTTTAGTGTAACACTCTTTCCCTTTACTTCTTCTCTCTTGTTGTTTCTTTTACTATCATGTCTAACTAACTCTCTTATTGCATGGCTAACTAACTACTAACCTACTAATCTCTAA
>JAVJIF010012674.1:0-116897 GCA_038442645.1 Agave tequilana
CAAAAGGAATGTTAATATGCAGTTTTTTAAGCATATTAAAATACTTATCTGAAGTCTTTTGCTGTGTTTCTGGGGAAGGGAAGTGGGAGAACATATGTCTGATAACTGACTTCCTTGTAGGATCTTGCAGAGCCTGAGAATCTTCCATAGTTCGGCTACTGGCCGCGATTTCGGCTGGGTGGCCGAACTCTGGCTCGTACATCTCCTGCCTCCTCCTGTTCTGAGTTTTCATCTACAGTGTCTATTGGAGTACGTTTTTCTTCTCTAGTGACCTGGTCCTATGCTAGAACTTTTTCACTTCTTAATATGATTGCCTTGACTTGTTCTTTAGGATTTACCTCTGTGTTGCTTGGTAATGATCCTTGTGGTCGATTGGACAGTAGGCTGAAAATTTGGCTCATCTGCACCACTAGGTTATGAATTGCAGCTGCTTGGCTCTTCAAGTTGGTATCAGCGGTGGTCATGAATATTTTGTAGTGGCGGCGAGTTGTTGCTGAAAATCACCTAGAGGGGGGTGAATAGGTGATAATGCTAATCAATGGACAAATTAAAAAATTAAGATGTAACAATCACCACACAAGATTCACAAGATGAATGAAAGCAAGTAAATATAGCAATAATGATGATAAGCAAGTAATGAGTGCAAGAATGTAAACCAATCGCAAACACAAGGATATGTTATCGAGGTTCGAGCACCCAGCTCTACTCCCCGCCTTCCCCAGAAGGATTCTAGCTACTTCCACTATCTCAAAGAAATCACAATTACACCGGAGTACCCAACTCCACAATCTCGATTACAAGCAATTTCTGAGTAGTCAAAAGACAACAAACTCTCTCTTTCAAATGTCTCTTCCTTACAAAAGGTCCTTAGAGAACAATGAGTAGGAATGAAGCTCTTGTTGTAAGTGAAAAAAGAAAATTAAATCAGAGAGAATTTCAAAAACCACTTCAGAAAATGAGAGAGAATTTCAGCACAAAATCAAGAAACAAATCTCTTTTGAAAGCCTTAACTTTTGAATTTTTCTTGCAAAAATTGTTGTTACCAATCTCTCCCCAAACACCCCTATTTATAGGAGAGGGCTAGGGTTAAGGGATAATACAAACTTAAGGTTAATTAAGTCATATAAGGTTTGAAATATATCCCTAAATCAAATTTTAAACACAAGAAGACAATAAAACAGCTCATTAAAAACTGCCTGTTACTGTTCAACGAATAGTTCGGTCGACTGGCCGGTCGACCGCACGTTCAAAATTATGACCGTTGCAGGCCAGCGGTCGACCGCCCGGTCGACCCAATCTATCCGAGAGCAGACTGAGTTACAGTCGGTCGACCGTGCGGTCGACCGCAAAAACGTGCACACTGATACATGTACACCCAGAACTACAGTCGACTGGGCCGGTCGACCGGCCAAACCTGTCATAGGTCCGGTCGACTGTCCGGTCGACTGGTTCAGGTCAAAAACCAGGTTTTGGACAGAAAAATAAAAGGGATTTTGATTTTGACAAAAATACTTTTGAACAGGGATTAGCATAAAACATAAATATATATCTGTAGGCAAAATCTTGTATGCAAAATATTTTTGTATAAATTATAAGAAATTATTTTGATTAAGTATGTGCGCAAAAACGTGTGTGATAGAGCTTCAAACCTATCCACTATTCTTTAACAAACTATAAATCTAAAAACAAAAGAGTTAAAGACTTCTTGAGCAAGCTTCAAGTCTTTGAGCCATGTTATCCTTGCTAGAGCCTTCTTCTTCTATGATCCTTCCTTGATGTGCAATATGCCTTCATAGCTTTATGAACCTAGAAGTTGTTGCAATAGCAAGCAATGCCCTCCAAACATGGTACTTATCCTGAAACTTATCTTAAGCAAATTCATTAGTACCAAATAGCTCTTATTTGGTTTGTCATCATCAAAACATAAAACAATTGGAGAGTGTAACCTCTTGGGCCAACAATCTCCCCCTTTTTGATGATGACAAAACAAATAGGCTATAAACAAAAATATAGGGGAGGAGAAAACTCCCCCTCAAATTATGCTATATGAAAAACACAAGAATTTATTGAAAACAAAAAATGCTCTTGATACTAATTGAAACCAATTGAAACAATAATGAAAATCACATACTAATTGAAACAAGAATGAAAATCACATACTAACAAAACACAAGAATTCTCAAAAACGCATGAAAACAAAACAAGACAACAAAAGCTCGTATAAACTCATATGGAACCAACAAGACAACAAAAGCTCGTATAAACTCATATGGAACCAAGACCATATAAATTTATTTTTGTCCAAGTAAACTTATTCTCCCCTTTTTGTCATACATCAAAAAGGGTTATGAAAAACATGTCTATTCAATAACACAAACATTAAGTTCTCCACAAATAAACGAGAATCTAGCAAAATCAAGTGGTTTAGTGAAAATATCGGCTAGTTGTAAATCCGTGGAAACATAATCAATATCTATATCTCTTTTCTCAAAATGATCTCTAAGAAAGTGATATCTAATCTCAATGTGCTTGGTCTTACTATGTTGATTTGCATTCTTAGTCATGTGTATAGTACTAGTATTATCACAAAATATTTTTATATGATCAAAATGCAAATCAAAATCAAGGAGAGTATGTTTCATCCAAAGGACTTGTGCACAACAAGCCCCCGTGGCAACATACTCCGCCTCGGCGGTTGAGAGTGCTACGGAATTTTGTTTCCTAGAGGACCATGAAACAAGACAATTACCAAGAAATTGACATGTCCCACTAGTACTCTTTCTATCTACTCTACAACCCGCATAGTCGGCATCCGAATAACTCGTCATTGAGAAATCTCCGGTTTTTGGATACCATAGACCCATCCCAATAGTGCCCTTAATATAACGAATAATGCGTTTTACCGCAATAAGATGGGACTCTTTAGGACACGATTGAAATCTAGCACAAAGACACACACTAAACATGATATCCGGCCTACTTACCGTTAAATATAAAAGACTTCCTATCATGCTTCTATATAATTTAATATCAACATTTTTACCTTGGTCATCTTTATCAAGCTTGGTTGTAGTTGCCATGGGAGTGTTGCAAGTCTTTGAGCCTTCAAGTCCAAACTTCTTTACAAGTTCCTTTGTGTACTTGGCTTGACTTATGAACGTCCCGTTTTGCAATTGCTTGATTTGAAGTCCAGGAAGAAATTGAGCTCACCCATTGAAGACATTTCAAATTCAAGTTGCATGACCTTTTCAAAATCCTTGCATAAAAGCTCATTAGTAGAACAAAAATTATATCATCTACATAAATTTGCACAATTAGTATATCATTATCAACATGCTTAGTAAATAGAGTTATGTCTACTTTGCCTTTAACAAAATCATTTGAAATTAGAAAACTAGAAAGCCTTTCATACCAAGCTCTAGGAGCTTGTTTCAATCCATATAAAGCTTTATCAAGTTTGAAAACAAAATCGGGATGAACATGATCAACAAAACTGGGAGGTTGAGAAACATAAACTTCTTCATTAATGAAACCATTCAAAAATGCACTTTTTACATCCATTTGAAAAAGTTTAAAATTTTTGAAAGATGCAAAAGCTAGTGTCATCCGTATGGCTTCAAGCCGTGCTACGGGTGCAAAGGTCTCCTCAAAGTCAATTCCCTCAACTTGAGTGTAACCTTGGGCCACTAACCTAGCTTTATTCCTAATGACATTTCCGGACTCATCCATCTTGTTTCTAAAGATCCACTTAGTACCAATTATTGGTCTATCGTGGGGCTTAGGAACAAGGTGCCAAACTTGGTTGCGCTCAAATTGATTGAGTTCCTCTTGCATGGCAAGCAACCAATATGGGTCCGTCTCGGCTTCGAGAATGCCTTTGGGTTCAAAATGAGAAATGAAAGCAAAGTTATCACATAGGTCATGGAGTTTAGAGCGTGTTGTGACTCCTTTAGATGCATCACCCAGATGAGCTCCTTAGGATGATTTGTAGCGTATCTCCAAGCTTTAGGAAGCGGTTGCGAGCTTTTCTCTTTATCCTCTTGAACATCACCAATTGATTCTTGCTTTTCTTCTTGAGCGGGTGAGTCCTTCAAGGATAGTCTCTCCATGTCTTCACCTAATGGTTCAATCTCTACAATATTCTCAACAACCACATTAGATTCTTCAAACTTAACATGCATGGTTTCTTCAATAGTAAGTGAAGATCTATTAAAAACTCTATATGCTTTGCTAGTAGAAGAATATCCAACAAAGATAGCTTCATAAGCCTTAGCATCAAATTTACCCAAATTCTCTTTAGTATTTAAAACAAAACACTTGCATCCAAAAACTTTAAAATATGCAACATTAGGTTTTCTAGAATGATACATTTCAAAAGATGTTTTGGAAGAATTTTTACACATATAAATACGATTTGAATATAGCATGCGGTGTTTACGGCCTCGGCCCATAAATATTGAGGGAGGTCATATTCACTTATCATTGTCCTAGCCATCTCTTGAAGTGTTCTATTTTTCCTTTCTACAACTCCATTTTGTTGTGGAGTCCTAGGACAAGACATTTCATACTTGATTCCCTTTCATCACAATAAGTCATGAAGAGTTGGTTAACAAACTCACCACCTCTATCACTCCTTATTCTCAAAATCGAAAAACCTTTTTCTTTTTCAACCCTTTTTCGAAAGATTTTGAAATATGAAAATGTTTGATCTTTACTTTGCAAGAAGAAAACCCAAGTGAAACGGGAAAAATCATCAACTAAAACAAATGCAAATCTACTACCATTTAAACTTTTAGTTTGTGTTAGTCCAAAAAGATCCATATGAATTAGTTCTAAGGGCCTAGTAGTCATGATATCCTTAATTGGTTTGAAAGAAGACTTGGTTTGTTTCCCAAGTTGGCACGCACCATAAATGCGGTCTTTCTCAAACTCAAGTAAGGTATACCCTTTACTAAATTTTTAGAATTAATTCTAGCAAGATGGTCAAAAGATGCATGTCCTAATCTTCTATGCCAAAGCCAAGAATTTTCATCAAAAGCATTCAAGCATTTAGTAGAACAATCTAAATTAAGCATGTCAATGATATAAACATTATTTTCACGAAAACCGGTAAGAATACAAACATCGGATTTAACTTCAAAAATCTTGCAAGAAGAATCATCAAAAATAACTTTAGGTCCACGGTCACAAAGTTGACTAATGCTAAGCAAATTATGTTTTAAACCATCTACTAAAACAACATTCTCTATAATAGGAGATGCACCAATTTGAATGTTACCTATACCGATGATAGTTCCTTTGGAGTCATCCCCGAAGGTGACGGAGCCACCTTCCATGTACCTTGATAGGGTTGTAAAGTTGTTGATATCCCACGTCATATGTCTTGAACAACCACTATCAAGGTACCACCGCTCCCTACGTCTTGGGGCCTTGGTGTGTACCTACATCAAATAATTTAGGACTTGATTTTGGTACCCACATTTTCTTGGGTCCTAGGGGGTTAGTTTCATTAACCCAAACAAGATTATTTGATCTATTAACTTGGTCATAACAAAATTTAGCTAAATGTCCATTCTTACCACAATATGTGCATCTATATACTCTACCATATTTGAAAGCATAATGAGTGTGTGATTTGTGAGCATGAGAGTTGTGAGCATGAAAAGATTTAGCATGTGTAGTGTGAGCATGAGTAGACTTAATATGTGAGGGTGCTTTTTAGAAATCATGTTCTCAAGTTTCTTTGTATTAAAGCACAATCATTTAAAACTTTTTCAAAATCATTTATTTTAGATTTAAAAGAAGAAATTTCTTTTCATCAACAATAGGAGATTTTTCCTTACAAGAAATCTTGTAGGCATTAAACTCATTTTGAAGAGAAATAAGATTTGAGGAAATATCATCTTTTTCTTTAGAAACCATAGCTAGTTGATTTTTAAGAAAAGCAACTTCTTTTGTAATTTAAAACATTCAATCTTTTTATTGTCATAAGTTTCAGAAAGTTCAACAAAAGCATGTACAAGAACTTCCTTACTTAGTTCATCATCTTCATCATCATGAGACTGAGGGGTTACCTTAGGAGTGTTTGCCATGAAACACATGTTCGCCGTATCCACCTCTTCTTCGGACTCGCTTTCCGAATCCCACGTTGCCTTGTAAGCTTTCTTTTCCTCCGGCTTCTTTGGCTTGAAGGAGGAAGTCATCTTCTTCTTAAACTCCGGGCAATCCGCCATGATATGTCCGGGTTTGCGGCAATTGTAGCAAATGATCCTTCTCTCCTCTTTGCCTTCAAATTTCTTCCGGAAGTTGAGCTTGTTCTTCCGGTACAACCTCTTGACATTCCGCACAAGTAGAGTTAGCTCCTCATCATCTTCTTCGTCTTCTTCATCGTCATCATTGGTGGATGAAGTCTTGAAGGCTATGGATTTCTTCTTTGAAGTAGTGGCCTCTTCTCTTGCCTTCTTCTCCATCTCATGGGTCTTTAGGTTCCCAATGAGACTGATTGAGATTTTAATAATAGAAATGGAGTTCAGATTTCTTAGTCTCAATGCGAATCCGCTGTAGCAAGGGCTCAAGCGGGTCGTGATCCTCAGGGAAGGATGCGATGCAAGCTTTTCGGCCGATTCCCCTGTATGCTTTAAGTAAGAAAAGAGAGATTAGATTTGAGAGATATATATGATATAAAAGATGTGATTTTTACTGATCTTCTACCACAACCCTATAGCAAGTTAAGGAGATTGAACATCATCTTAATATATGTGAAATTAATCCTAGGTTATTAGCGAAGATGCAAGTAAGAATAAAAGAGTTTAGAATCTTACTAGTTCGCACCTTTGAACATTCAACACAATTTCATCTTAACATCTAAGTACAGCGGAAGAAAAGCATTACCTTGAAGTTACGCTGTCAAAGTTCTTAAATATGAAGGGTGAGGAATTATTTAAAAGTGTAACCTAGATTAGAAAGCTGATTATCCATTTAGTCCTCAAGCAATCTACTTCAAACCTAGGGTTTCTAAAAAGTATTATTAATCTGTTCAACTCCAAACATGCTTAGGGTTGCTTAAGAATTCAACAAACCACAAAGGAAGATTAGTTCATCATCTTTTTATTATTTTTCTTTTCTTTTTTTTTATATGAGAAGAATAAAGAAAGAGAGAAAATAAAGAGAATCGAGAGATCACAGATCAAACCAAACTCAAGAAATCACAAAGTAAATGCAAAATTAAATGACAGAAATTAAGTGGCAAAAAGGTAACCTTTATTCGAGAGTAAACTCCAATTACAAAGCTCATTCTTCTCCACACCGTGCTTGAAACAAAGATTACAACTTGTTGAAATTTAAAGAAAAATGGCTAAAGAAACCCTAATACATCTCTGGATGCCCTGTACGTTGCGCCTGCAGGGATATTTATAGTGCAGAAGGTGATAGAGTCCTGGATAAGATCGCAGACGAAATCTGGTATCCAAATTCATCCACTATGCCGCAGAATTGCGGCTTTTGCCGCAAATCTGCGGCAGTTTAGTGGATTCAGGCCACGCGCTTTGGCGCGTGGCTTCTCCTGGTCCGTCCATATGGTCGTCTGCTTCTGGAAGTTTGATCCTGGCTCTTCATATTGGGATTTCGAGATAACTTAGAAATCAAGTTACCTTGATCTCAAATATCCCAAATCTTCTATCCACGAATTTCCTTCTTATCTTGGGCTTTTATCCTCATCCTGCAAGTGTTTAGGGTTGGATAGAAGTCTATCCTTCCCTTATCTCTGATATTTGCAACTTTTAGCCCTTGTATTTGCATTTTGACTTCTTGTAATTGCGCTTTTGCACCTGGGCTTCAAACATGGGCTTGGATCTGGGCTTTTGGGCTCTTTAAGCTTTATTTCTTATTAAAATAATAATTCGAGGCCTGCACACATTAAATAACAAAATATTAATAAATGTGCATTATAATATGAATAAATGTGCAAATATGATGGTAAATATGATGACAATTATGAATTTTTCACTACCTATCACACCCCCACACTTATCTTTTTGCTCGTCCTCGAGTAAAAATCAAAAAGAAAAAGAAAAATCTAACCTAGCTAACTCACTTTCGTAGGAATCACGGTTGCACTTAGCATGTGCAACAAGCCGTTAAACCCCTAGGTTACCCTAGAGGACGAGTGTTGTCTCGTGAGGGTTTTCAGCGGATTACACCCACAAAATCCATAAAAAGGAAAATATTTGAATTATTATTGAAGAGACTAAGTAGTCTATAAGTTTTAGGATCCTCATTTTTATTCATTCTTTAAACTTAGTCCTAATAAAGTCAATTGTTATTTTATTTTAGGTAAGGATTAAAATTGAATGTTTGTATAGTCTTTTTCGTTACCAAAAGTCATACGCACCCTTGTGAATCTAGGAATTCCTTAACTTGGACTCTCAAGCCTCTTTATTATTTTTATAAAATCATCTAATTTTCTTTCGTGTAAGTATCAAGGCTTCTTGAGGCCCTCATACCTAACTAATTGACTATTAGATGTGTTAATATATATATATATATATATATATATATATATATATATATATATATATATATATATATATATTTTGGCATGTATAACTCATCTAATTTTCTTTCGTATAAGTATCAAGGCTTCTTGAGGCCCTCATACCTAACTAATTGACTAATAGATGTATAATATTTCTCAGTTTTCTTAGGCTTTCTAATCCACCCATGTAGCGAACTTAAAGTCGGCGGCTCCCAAACCGGTCGGCTTTAGGGCACCAGGTGAGAAAACACCCCGCGGACTCAAATTCGAATGAACTAGGCCACAAAACTAAGGACTTTTTATTTAGAACTACCTTTAGGCGTGAATACTTATGCTTCTTGAGACACATGTATCCAGCTTAATTGGTGATTTTTTTTTTATTTTATTTTATGAGGCACAAGGTCTTTGTCTTAGAATCCTAGATATGTACTAGGAATGCACATTTCATTAAGGTAAAAATTAAGACTAACTAATTATTCAATTTCTCTTCCTATACCTAAAATTTAAACAATTTATTTATTTTGACCAAGTTTTTAGAAATCCTAATCATGATTTTCCTAATCCTTAAAACTAACTTAGATTTTTTTTCAAAAATAAGTCAAAATATTTCCTTTTTATAACATTTTTTTAATATTGTATAATTTTTTTTATATTTTTAATTTTTTTATTATTTTTTTTATATTACATACCCTTCCCCACACTTGTTTCATGCATTATCCCTAATGTATGAATGAAATGTATGGATGCATGAACTGGCAGAAAGATATAATCACCGATACAGTGGGTCAAAAAGACCCATCGCCGCATTAGCTTCTGGCACAGACTCCAAAAAGATTTTAAGACATTGACCATTTACCTTGAATGCATTGCCATTTTGGGATCGTAGATCTCTATGGCTCCGTGTGGAAACACCGTCTTAACAATGAATGGTCCTGTCCATCTTGACTTCAACTTGCCGGGAAAGAGATGAAGTCTAGAGTTGTAGAGTAAAACTTTTTGTCCTTGGACAAAAGTTTTTCTCGTGATGAATTTATCGTGAAAAACCTTAACTCTATCCTTCGCAATCTTTGCATTCTCGTATGCATCATTCCTCAACTCCTCTAGTTCAGAAATTTGTAATTTCTGAAACTCACCGGCCTTATCTAAATCGAAATTTAGCTGCTTAATTGCCCAAAGGGCCCGGTGCTCTAGCTCGACAGGAAGGTGGCAAGCCTTTCCAAAGACCAGTCTATAGGGAGACATTCCTAGAATCGTCTTAAAGGCAGTCCTATATGCCCATAGGGCATCCACCAGTTTGGTGGACCAGTCCTTCCTATTCTAATTCACAGTCTTCTCCAAAATGAGCTTGACTTGCCTATTAGAAACTTCTACCTGACCGCTAGTTTGAGGATGGTAGGGCGTAGACAACTTGTGAGTAATGGCATATTTTCGCATAAGAGCTTCAAAAGTTCTATTGCAAAAATGTGTGCCATTGTCGTTAATGATGGCTCGAGGGATTCCAAAGCGTGAGATGATATTATCTTTCAAGAATTTGACAACAACTTTGTTGTCATTTGTCTTGCAAGGGACAGCTTCTACCCACTTTGACACGTAGTCTACGGCCAACAAGATGTACTGGTGCCCAAACGAATTAGGGAAGGGTCCCATAAAATCAATGCCCTATACGTCGAAAAGTTCTACTTCTAGAATGGGATTTAGGGGCATCATATTTCGTTTGGAAATTCTTCCTATCATTTGACATCTTGTGCAAGTTTTGCAATACTCAAATGCATCTCTAAACACAGTTGGCCAATAAAAGCCACTTTGCAGAATTTTCTCGGCAGTTTTGCGGGGACCAAAATGTCCACCGCAAGCGAACTCATGACAAAAAGCTAGCACGCTTCTAGTCTCCTCGTCGGGGACACATCTCCTAATGATTTGGTCGCTACAATATTTGAAAAGATAAGGATCTTCCCACATGTAATACCGAACTTGAGACAAGAATCGGTATCTATCCTGTTTAGACCAACTAGGTGGTGTTTGGTTTGTGACTAAGTAATTTACTATGTCAGCAAACCATGGCTCCTTAGAGATGGCTAGAAGTTGCTCATCGGGAAAATTGTCATTGATGGGCAGCTCGTCAGAAGGTGCGTTTGGCACACGAGAGAGATGGTCAGCTATGACATTTTCGACACCTTTTTTATCTCAAATTTTGAGATCGAATTCTTGAAGGAGAAGGATCCAACGAATGAGTCGGGCCTTCGCATCTTTTTTAAGCATAAGGTATCGAAGAGCAGAATGGTCAGTGAAAATCGTGGTCTTGGTCCCAAGTAGGTATGGGTGGAATTTCTCCAAAGCGAACACTACTGCCAAGAATTCCTTCTCGGTTGTAGTATAGTTCATTTGGGCGTCATTGAGCGTCCTACTCGAATAATAGATCACGTGCTGCTTGCTGTCCTTACGCTGTCCTAAGACAGCACCTATCGCAAAATCTGAGGCATCGCACATGATTTCAAAAGGCTTGGACCAGTCCGGAGGTGAGATAATAGGAGCAGAGATAAGTTTCACTTTCAATTTCTCCCATGCACTATGGCACCTATCATCAAAGATGAAGGACACGTCTTTAGTTAGAAGGTTTGTAAAGGGTCTAGCAATTTTGCTAAAGTCCTTAATGAACCTACGATAAAATCCAGCGTGTCCTAAGAAAGACCGAATGTCCTTCACGCATCGCGGAAGTGGAAGTTTCGCTATGATCTCCACCTTGGCCTTTTCTACCTTAATCCCCTCCCTAGATATCTCATGACCTAGGACAATCCCATGTTGCACCATGAAGTGACACTTTTCCCAATTGAGGGTCAAGTTCTTTTCGGTGCACCTACTCAGTACTAGCTCCAAGTGATGGAGACACTGGTCAAATGAATTCCCATAGACGGAGAAGTCGTCCATGAAAATCTCTAAGAAACGCTCAACCATATCAGAAAACAGGCTTAACATACAACGTTGGAATGTGGCGGGGGCATTGCACAAGCCGAAAGGCATTCGACGGT
Source organism: Agave tequilana (assembly GCA_038442645.1). NCBI lineage: Eukaryota > Viridiplantae > Streptophyta > Magnoliopsida > Asparagales > Asparagaceae > Agave > Agave tequilana. The sequence continues at coordinate 11,560 of JAVJIF010012674.1, forward strand.
AGGCAAATGTCCCAAATGGGCACGTGAACGTTGTCTTTTCTTGGTTCTCCGGGGCTATATGGATTTGATTATACCCTGAATAACCGTCCAAGAAGCAGTAGTACTCATGTCCTGCTAATCTTTCCAGCATTTGGTCAATAAATGGGAGGGGAAAATGATCTTTCCTAGTGGCTGCGTTCAACTTGCGGTAGTCTATGCATACTCTAACCTTGGTAGGCAATCGTGTTTGCACTAACTCATGCTTGTCGTTCTCTACCATAGTAAAGCTAGATTTCTTAGGGACCATATGCATTGGGCTAACCCATTCGCTATCGGAAATGGGATAAATGATCCCATTATCTAACAGTTTCACTATTTCGGCGTGTACAGCCTCCTGCATGAGTGGGCTTAGCCTACGCTGTGGATCCCCCTTCGGTCTAACCCCTTCCTCTAGATGGATACGATGCTGGACTATCGTAGGGCTCAGTCCCTTGATATCTGCCATAGTCCAACCAATGGCTTCCCTATGTCTCCTAAGGGTTGCCAATAGGTCCTCCTCTTGCCTGTTGGTCAAATTAGATGCAACTATGACCGGTAACGTCTCTTGTTCACCTAGGTAGGCATACTTAAGATGTTTCGGCAAGGTTTTTAACTCCAAAGAAGGAGTTGGCTCGATGGGTGGAGGAGTTAAGCTAGAATCTCCCATCTCTATAGAACTCAGATTTGATTCCCATTCAATCTCATCAAGGCTGAGATCACTTGCTTCTAAATCTTCCTCTTCCTCTGACTCAAGTGTGATCTCCTCATTATGCTCACTCGTCATGTTCTCAATGAAGTTAACCTCAAAGGGTTGGTCGGTCACATCGTAGGGATGCTTACCTAGGTTGAAAACATGGGCTTCCTTGGTCATATCCCCAAAAGTCAGTCTCATGGATCCGTTTCTACAATTTATGATTGCATTTGCGGTTGCTAGGAACGGTCTTCCTAAGATGACGGGAGTTTGGGACCTAGGATTAGACACAGGTTGTGTCTCTAAGACAATGAAATCGACTGGGTAAATGAATTCTCCCACCCGTATGAGAACGTCATTGATCTCTCCCTTAGGAACTTTGATTGAGTGGTCAGCCAACTGAATAGTGACTTGGGTCGGGTTGAGTTCACCTAATCCAAGTTGTTGGTACACAGAGAAAGGGAGCAAATTGATGCTGGCTCCTAAATCGAGGAGTGCTCGATTGATTTCGGCTCGACCTATGGTGCAAGAGATGGTGGGGCAACCTGGGTCCTTATACTTGATAGGGATCTGATTGGACAATAGCTCACTAATGTTAGTGGCTAGAAAAACCTTCTTAGGCACATTAGTCTTTCTTTTCTTGGTGCACATGTCCTTAAGGAATTTGGCATAACTAGGGACATGTTGGATTGCATCAAGAAGTGGAATGTTGAGCCTAACTTGATTGAACACCTCTAATAATTTCTCCATATGTGCATTGTTGTTGCTTCTAAGCCTATTTGGAAATGGAGCTATAGGCTGGTGCATCTGACCTGCTGACTTTTCAGCTTCAGTTTCATTGGGGCTGGATGGAACAGGAGTGGAGCTAGATGGAATGAAAGTGGAGCTAGATGGAATAGATGGCTGAGATGGATCCGATGACATGGATACTTGATTATCAACTTGTTTTCCCGATCTGAGTGTATGAACCATATGACACTGATTTGGGTCTTGAGCCTCATTGGCTGGCCTAGGATTCCTAGGATTTGGCAATGGTTGACTCGGTAGGGTACCCCTCTGTCTTTCTTGCTGATTTAATTGGACCTCTATCCTGGTCAAGACTTGAGCTAGTGTGTCATGACTTTTAACAAGAGTGTCCACCTTTCTTTCCATGTTTGAAAGCCTTGTTTCCATTTGTGAATATTGGAAAGATGGTGGAGGATTTTGACTAGGAAAACTTTGCTGATAGGGCGGATGATTTTGGAAATTGTTGGAGAATTTGGGCCTAATTTGATCATTGTTGCTTGGGCCCCATGAAAAATTGGGATGATTTCTCCAACCAGGATTGTAGGTGGGTGAATAAGGATTGTTGGCGGGCCTTGTGAAGGCCGCACTCATATGTTCGGGCAAGCTTTGATGCGCGAAAAAGACAGGACATTCCTCGAACACATGGTTCATATCTTGACAATAAGTACAGCCCGCTGAAGATGTTGGGCTGACTTGGTTCACAGAGACTGGCTCTTTAGTTTCAAGGGCCTCTAGTCTTCGCATAACAGCAGCTAACTTAGCATCGGTTGCTATGTTGGCCTCAATGGAACGGATACCTCCTTTAGAAGAAGTAGGGTCATTAGTCCTAAATTTTTCCGGAGTAGGTTCCCATTGGATGGTATTTTCAGCTAATTCCTCATACAATTCCCATCCTTCATTTTCGTTCTTCTTCATAAATCCTCCTTGGCACATGGTTCTAACAATGTTTTAGTTTGATATTCTAATCCATCATATAGAACTTGGCAAAGTCGCCATTTCTCTATCCCATGGTGAGGGCATTGAGCAAGAAGGTCCTTAAAACGTTCGAAATATTTCCAAAAAGGCTCATTTGCTGTTTGCTTAAACTATAGGATATTCTTCCTAATCAGTGCAGTCTTGTGAACGGGATAAAATTTCTTTAAGAAGGCCTTAACGAAATTATCCCAAGAAGATATAGAACCGACCTCTAGACTGTAGAGCCATTTCTTTGCTAAATCCTTCAAAGTAAAGGGGACAAACCCAAGTTTGATGTCATCTTTTCCTAACTTAGGAATATTCATCATGAGACACACTTTCTCAAATTCCCTTATGAAGAAGTATGCATCCTCGGAGTCAAGTCCATGAAATTTCGGAAGGGTGTTGATGTATTGTGGCTTAAGCTCAAATGGGTCAACACTTTCATCGTTAAGCTTGATGCAAGAAGGAAGAGAAGTCCTGATAGGATAGATCCTATCTTGGAGTGATGGCGGTTGTGCCATGTGTGAGTCGGGATTGAGCTCGGGTGGTGAACTAGTTCTAGTTAGCCTGGATGTAAGTGGGTCTCTCGACCAAGCGGGCATGCACAATCAGCAAACAAGTTCACCCAATCAATCAAATAAAAAAGAAAAACAATCAAAAATCCTAATCTAGGGTAAGCCTTGACCTAGACGACTCCTAACTTTAGACTGTCCTTAGGAGGTCTACTGTCGACGTTAACCACAAGCTAATCGGCCAGGTAGGTGGCAAGACCGGTGGGAGGTTTTCCGTCAGAGACGTTCCTTAATTAAATAACCACCGTTCTTCGGGCTTTCGGCCCTCAATCCCCTGCCTAGACACCGATTTGACAAGAGTTAATTTCGAACAATTTTTCTCCTTCGGTCAATCTCCTATTGAGTCCGAGTTAACCTAGGGCCAACGTCTAGTCAAATTTTACTTAAGGTTAGGGTTGTGAGTGTGACGGATATGATTTGTGGGCTAAGGAAGGGTGATGAAATCCCCACCTTATCTTGCTTATGGGTTATGCCCTTAAGATGAATTAGTGTACGTGTAAAGCTGTAGAAAAGTAATCACTCAAGAAAGCAATATACAACCAAGAGTGTTTCCTAATCTATATGCTATGCAAACGTACCTTGTCGCCAGCACTCTTCAACAGAATTAAAAAAAATTAAAATAGACACGTGCTCTAAAATGCAAGAGTCTAAAAATATATATTTTTTTTATTTTCAACAAATAGGTTAATGTTTTTTTATTAGCAGTTGCAGAGTGATCACAGAGAAATAATATCACAGCAGTAAGCAGATTTTTGCAAGCAGAGCAACCTGCAGAAAAGCAGGTTAGTAGTTCACTACTACTGCCGCAGATCTGCGGCTTTTGCCGCGTTTCTGCGGCAAATTAGTAGGTCCAGGTGCTCTGCCTTCGAGTGCAGAGGCACTGGATTGCTGTATGTCCTTACTGCTGCTCTGTTTTTGTTTCCTGTTCTCTGTACCTGCAACAGAAAGAATAAAGAATGATTAGAACGAGGAAATCGTGCCGTTCCTTCCCCGGCAACGGCGCTAAAAATTTGATTGAGATTTTAATAATAGAAATGGAGTTCAGATTTCTTAGTCTCAATGCGAATCCGCTGTAGCAAGGGCTCAAGCGGGTCGTGATCCTCAGGGAAGGATGCGATGCAAGCTTTTCGGCCGATTCCCCTGTATGCTTTAAGTAAGAAAAGAGAGATTAGATTTGAGAGATATATATGATATAAAAGATGTGGATTTTACTAATCTTCTACCACAACCCTATTGCAAGTTAAGGAGATTGAACATCATCTTAATATATGTGAAATTAATCCTAGGTTTATTAGCGAAGATGCAAGCAAGAATAAAAGAGTTTAGAATCTTACTAGTTCGCACCTTTGAACATTCAACACGATTTCATCTTAACATCTAAGTACAGCGGAAGAAAAGCATTACCTTGAAGTTACGCTGTCAAAGTTCTTAAATATGAAGGGTGAGGAATTATTTAAAAGTGTAACCTAGATTAGAAAGCTGCTTATCCATTTAATCCTCAAGCAATCTACTTCAAACCTAGGGTTTCTAAAAAGTATTATTAATCTGTTCAACTCCAAACATGCTTAGGGTTGCTTAAGAATTCAGCAAATCACAAAGGAAGATTAGTTCATCATCTTTTTATTATTTTTCTTTTCTTTTTTTTATATGAGAAGAATAAAGAAAGAGAGAAAATAAAGAGAATCGAGAGATCACAGATCAAACCAAACTCAAGAAATCACAAAGTAAATGCAAAATTAAATGACAGAAATTAAGTGGCAAAAAGGTAACCTTTATTCGAGAGTAAACTCCAATTACAAAGCTCCTTCTTCTCCACACCGTGCTTGAAACAAGATTACAACTTGTTGAAATTTAAAGAAAAATGGCTAAAGAAACCCTAATACGTCTCTGGATGCCCTGTACGTTGCGCCTGCAGGGATATTTATAGTGCAGAAGGTGATAGAGTCCTGGATAAGATCGCAGACGAAATCTGGTATCCAAATTCATCCACTGTGCCGCAGAATTGCGGCTTTTGCCGCAAATCTGCGGCAGTTTAGTGGATTCAGGCCACGCGCTTTGGCGCGTGGCTTCTCCTGGTCCGTCCATATGGTCGTCTGCTTCTGGAAGTTTGATCCTGGCTCTTCATATTGGGATTTCGAGATAACTTAGAAATCAAGTTACCTTGATCTCAAATATCCCAAATCTTCTATCCACGAATTTCCTTCTTATCTTGGGCTTTTATCCTCATCCTGCAAGTGTTTAGGGTTGGATAGAAGTCTATCCTTCCCTTATCTCTGATATTTGCAACTTTTAGCCCTTGTATTTGCATTTTGACATCTTGTAATTGCGCTTTTGCACCTGGGCTTCAAACATGGGCTTGGATCTGGGCTTTTGGGCTCTTTAAGCTTTATTTCTTATTAAAATAATAATTCGAGGCCTGCACACATTAAATAACAAAATATTAATAAATGTGCATTATAATATGAATAAATGTGCAAATGTGATGGTAAATATGATGACAATTATGCATTTTTCACTACCTATCACACTAATGAGGTCCATCTCGTCCTTGTCGTTCAATTCTTTTAAGGTGGTGGCCTTTATCTCCCATGAAGACGGAAGAGCCCGAATCACTTTCTGCACCTTTTGATCGTTGGAGATGTCATCACCTAAGGAAGAAAGACCATTAGTGATTTTAGTATACCTTGTAATCATACTATCAATAGACTCATCATCAATCATTTTAAATGACTCATATTGGGACCTCAAGAGATCTATCTTAGCTCTCTTGACTTGTGAAGTCCCTTCGTGTGTGACCAATAAGTGTTGCCAAATCTCATAGACGGATTGGCAATGAATTACCCGTGTAAGGTCATCCTCATTCAAAGCGGTTAATAGGGAGTTTTGGGCCTTGGAGTTAGCCTCATATTCTCTAAAGTTGAAGTCGGTCCAAGTGCTCTCATCACCATCGGGTGCTACATAGGGTTTGGTCAAGGACTTGGCCACTAAGCTAGCCAAAGATTGCAAAAATATAGTCATCCTAACCTTCCAAATAGGGAAATTAAGTCTATCAAATTTAGGAGGGGTTTTAATGTTATCGGCCATATTTACTAGTGTATGAATGTATGAATGAGAGTGTTGATTAGCAAATTTTAAGGATCTCTCTATGGATGTTAAGCCAAAACCTAGAGTCCAAGCTCTGATACCAATTGAAAATCACCTAGAGGGGGGTGAATAGGTGATAATGCTAATCAATGGACAAATTAAAAAATTTAGATGTAACAATCACCACACAAGATTCATAAGATGAATGAAAGCAAGTAAATATAGCAATAATGATGATAAGCAAGTAATGAGTGCAAGAATGTAAACCAATCGCAAACACAAGGATATGTTATCGAGGTTCGAGCACCCAGCTCTACTCCCCGCCTTCCCCAGAAGGATTCTAACTACTTCCACTATCTCAAAGAAATCACAATTACACTGGAGTACCCAACTCCACAATCTCGATTACAAGCAATTTCTGAGTAGTCAAAAGACCACAAACTCTCTCTTTCAAATGTCTCTTCCCTTACAAAAGGTCCTTAGAGAACAATGAGTAGGAATGAAGCTCTTGTTGTAAGTGAAGAAAGAAAATTAAATCAGAGAGAATTTCAAAAACCACTTCAGAAAATGAGAGAGAATTTCAGCACAAAAATCAAGAAACAAATCTCTTTTGAAAGCCTTAAACTTTTGAATTTTTCTTGCAAAATTGTTGTTACCAATCTCTCCCCAAACACCCCTAATTATAGGAGAGGGCTAGGGTTAAGGGATAATACAAACTTAAGGTTAATTATGTCATATTAGGTTTGAAATATATCCCTAAATCAAATTTTAAACACAAGAAGACAAAATAAAACAGCTCATTAAAAATTGCCCGTTACTGTTCAACGGATAGTTCGGTCGACTGGCCGGTCGACCGCACGTTCAAAATTATGACCGTTGCAGGCCAGCGGTCGACCGCCCGGTCGACCCAATCTATCCGAGAGCAGACTGAGTTACAGTCGGTCGACCGTGCGGTCGACCGCAAAAACGTGCACACTGATACGTGTACACCCAGAACTACAGTCGACTGGGCCGGTCGACCGGCCAAACCTGTTATAGGTCCGGTCGACTGTCCGGTCGACTGGTTCAGGTCAAAAACCAGGTTTTGGACAGAAAAATAAAAGGGATTTTGATTTTGATAAAAATACTTTTGAACAGGGATTAGCATAAAACATAAATATATATCTGTAGGCAAAATCTTGTATGCAAAATATTTTTGTATAAATTATAAGAAATTAATTTGGATTAAGTATGTGCGCAAAAACGTGTGTGATAGAGCTTCAAACCTATCCACTATTCTTTAACAAACTATAAATCTAAAAACAAAAGAGTTAAAGACTTCTTGAGCAAGCTTCAAGTCTTTGAGCCATGTTATCCTTGCTAGAGCCTTCTTCTTCTATGATCCTTCCTTGATGTGCAATATGCCTTCATAGCTTTATGAACCTAGAAGTTGTTGCAATAGTAAGCAATGCCCTCTAAACATGGTACTTATCCTGAAACTTATCTTAAGCAAATTCATTAGTACCAAATAGCTCTTATTTGGTTTGTCATCATCAAAACATAAAACAATTGGAGAATGTAACCTCTTGGGCCAACAGTTGCATTGTCTCCTCCAAGCTTGGCTTCTTCTCTTGTAGTGGTGGTGACCTTGCTTGCTATTGTTGAAAGTTATTCGCCCTCGGAGCAATGTTATTATTGTTACTGTTGACACTCAAAAAAAGATAGAACTTCCGCATTCATCATCAACCGGTCTGAACGATGTCTAACTTATCAACATCTACAAAAGATAAGTCGAAGACAAGCTGATGACCAGAAAGAAGGCAGTAACATGGACATTACTAATCCAGTAAAGCAGATAGTAGGTCAAAGTTGCCTTTGAAGAGACATAAGATGGCCTAAGATGCTGAGTTAGCTCAACATTTAGCATCGCACGAGCCCTAGGGGATAGCCTCGCCTGAGAGGTGAAGTTTGTGTACCTTCGCCTTGAAGCTCTTCATAGCTCCATATAGAGCTAACTACCAGCTTCGCCTGGAGTTAAATTTAGCCCCGCCAGAGTCTGATCCAGGAGCTTCGCGCTAGAAGCTTTACCCCTAACTTCGCTGGAAGGAAAAAGGGTTCAGCACCGCTATGAGCTGAGTCTTAGCTTCATACAAAGCCTTGAAGGTAACTTCGCCCGAGGCTAAGAGCTAAGTCTTACCTTCGCAGGGGACTATGAAGATAACTTCGCTGAAGCTCTAAGCTAAGGCTTAACTTCACATGACTTAGCTCCGCAGCAAGCTTTACCAGGTCATCAATTGGCCGTTTCGCACAGGGGATTAAATGGTTGAACCCCACTAATGTAGTGGGATTTACGCCACTTTAAGTGAGCAGTTACACCTGCCCACTTCGTCCCACATTAAGTGGAGATAATTAATCTATAACGGCAAAGAGGGCGTTTGCACGAACCATCTAACTTCGCCAGAAGCTCACAAAGAGCTTCACGGCAAGGTCATTTGCGAGCCTCGCGTGAAGCTAATGGCTGATAAGCCTTACTGAATTTAAGGGGGCCGTTACACCCCACATTTGCTATAAATAGGTCCCTTGTTGAGCTAAGGACACACAGAGAGAGAAGGACGAACAGAGAGGAGATCAACTTAGAAAAAACCAGAATTCCTAGCAAAGGGCTCTACCGATCTTCTGTTCTCCAATTCTCTGAACCAAGCGAGAAGGGAGTCTTATTAGGAGGCAGTTCGAATCATTTGACTGGTCGCATCTGAAATACACCTAGAGGGGGTGAATAGGTGTAATTGCTAATCTAATGATCTTTTTAAACTTAATAGAATGAGTGATGCAACGATCTCTCAAAACACGACTAAGAGCCGAATACCCCGTGAGAGGTTCTGAACTCCTTCCTCCCAATTCCCCTTAAAATGGGTTAGAGGTGCGCAATGCAACCGTGTTGTATGAGATATGATCGAACAGGCAAAGAATGAAATTCTATGATGAAATACACACAATCAACAACACAAGTAAAACAAACAAGAGAAGATTGCACAAAGAAAAGGGTTAGTTCTCAAGCAAATAATTGAAGACAACATAAAGCAAGAGAAATGTAAAGCAAGATGACGCAAGGCAATCACAAACACAAATGATTTGTTTCGAGGTTCGAGCCACTGCTCTAGTCCCCGCCTTCACCTCCGTGAAGGGTTTCCACTATCCACCGAGGATGCCGTACAAGTTTGGTCTACCGAAGACCCCAAGCCCGTAGCTTCACAACTTACAAAGAACTCCACCTAGGAGTTGTCTCCACAAGAACAAGGATTTCAAGAACAATAGTGATCTCCTCAAGATCACAAAACTCTTTCTCAAACACTTTTACAATTCTCACTCTTTTTACAACTTCTCTATAGTATGAGTAAAAGACTTTTGGCTCTAAGAAGTGTGGTGAGAAAACTTCAGTTGTAGAGTGATATTGGCAATCAAACACAACTGAAAAACAAACTTTAAAAGAGTTGGAAATGAAAGCTTTGAAACAATTTTTCTCTTTCTCTTGAAAACAATGAAAAACAAGGATTTTTCTAAGTAAATAACAAAGACCTATTGCCCTCTATTTATAAGGAGAGAATAGGTTAAAACTCTTTTCTTTTCACCTAATTTGACCTGCAAAAGGCCTCCAACAACTCTCTAAAACTCTGATAAAGAAGACAGAAAAAAACAGATTTTCAGACTTGCCCAAAGAGGAAAGAGCCGTTGGCCAGCAGCAGGCTTGGCGGTCGACCGGTCCGGTCGACCGTCGCCTTGCTGGCAAAGAGCCGTTGGGCTCCGGTTGACCGTCCGGTCGACCGTCTCCTCAAAGGAAACACAGTTTCCTTAGTGCGGTCGACCGTCCGGTCGACCGAAACAAACCGAGAGTGGCTTGCTTACAGTCGGTCGACTGGGCCGGTCGACCGACAGACGTGCACAAACGTGCACGTCCTGACACAGGCGTCGGTCGACCGGGCGGTCGGCCGGTCAACCTGAAACAGGGAAAACTGGCAGGAATTTGAGTTGGAAAATTTTGTGAAAAAATATTTTGAGATACTTATAACTAAGTATTATGAAAAAATAGTATATACACATGTTTTAAACAAGATATTCAATTTGTAACAAGTTTGGATACATGTATATATAAACTTAGGCATAAAACTTAGAAACAAACATTTTTAAAACATAGAATTTTGTAAAGGAAAAATGTGTGTGTATATCCTAGAGCCAAATATCAAATACTCAAACTTTAACATTCTATTCTTACAAAGTTCTAAGGACTTCAAGGCTTCAAGAGGGGCTTTCTCCACTTGATCTTCAATTTTGCATCTTGAGCCCAATTTGAGTTATCTTGAGTCCAAGTCACCTTCCTTTAGGGAAGAAAACACCTATGCAAGATAGAAAACCTGAAACACACTTAAACAACAAATAATATTAGTACAAATAACTAATATGTTTTGTAATCATCAAAACACACTAAAGACGGGTGATTGTAACCTTGGGCAACAATCTCCCCCTTTTTGATGATGACAAAACATATAAGTTATTTAAACAAATAAAGGAAGAAGAGCTTGGAAAGCTCCCCTCAAGCAATGCTATGTAAAAAAATAACTATGAGTGAGATACATGAAGCATTGACAACATTGAAAACACAATATTTTTGTCAAAAACTCAAATACCAATTGAAATCAAACTTAATCTTATATACCAATTAAACTTATACTTTTTCTCTTAAACTAAACTTATAGTTTTAATCTTTTTTTTTTTCAAAACTTAAGTAAATAAACAAAACTCAAACTATAAGCAAACTTATTTCTTTTTCTCCCCCTTTTTGTCATACATCAAAAAGGGTTAAAATAAAAACAAGCAAAACACCAAAATAGAAATATTTTTAAGAATCTATCATGCAAACATTCACTCACCACAAATAAATGAAAATCTAGCATAATCTAGAGGTTTAGTAAAAATATCGGCAAGTTGAAAATCGGTAGAAACATAATCAATATCAATATCACCTTTCTCATAATGATCTCTAAGAAAGTGATACCTAATGTCAATGTGTTTGGTTTTACTATGTTGATTTGCATTCTTTGTCATGTGAATAGTACTAGTATTATCACAAAATATTTTAACATGATCAAAGTGTAAATCATAGTCAAGGAGAGTATGTTTCATCCAAAGAACTTGTGCACAACAAGCTCCGGCTGCAACATACTCCGCCTCGGCGGTTGAAAGGGCTACCGAATTTTGTTTTTTGGAAGACCTAGATACAAGACAATTACCTAAGAATTGACATGTTCCACTTGTGCTCTTCCTATCTACCCTACAACCCGCATAGTCGGCATCCGAAAAACTCGTCATTGAAAATTGGCCGGTTTTCGGATACCACAAACCCATTTCAATAGTGCCCTTTAGGTATCTAATTATGCGTTTAACCGCAATTATGTGAGATTCTTTAGGACAAGATTGAAAACGTACACAAAGACAAACGGAAAACATAATATCCGGCCTACTAGCCGTCAAATAAAGCAAGCTACCTATCATGCTACGATATAATTTAATGTCTACACTTTTACCTTGTTCATCCTTGTCAAGCTTGGTAGTTGTTGCCATGGGAGTTTTGCTTACTTTAGATTCTTTAAGCCCAAACCTTTTGATGAGTTCCTTTGTGTACTTGGCTTGATTGATGAAGATCCCATCCTTCTTTTGCTTGATTTGGAGTCCAAGGAAATAGTTGAGTTCCCCCATCATAGACATTTCGAATTCATCCTTCATGCATGATTCAAAAGCTTGGCAAAGAGATTCATTAGTAGAACCAAAAATAATATCATCTACATAAATTTGCACAATAAGAATATCATTTTCTACATGTTTTGTAAACAAGGTTGTGTCAATTTTACCTTTCTTAAAACCATTTGAAATCAAAAATGAAGAAAGTCTTTCATACCAAGCCCTAGGGGCTTGTTTTAAACCATAAAGAGCTTTATCTAATTTAAAAACAAAATCCGGATGTGTAGGATCAACAAACCCGGGGGGTTGTTCAACATACACTTCCTCTTCAATAAAACCATTTAGAAAAGCACTTTTAACATCCATTTGAAACAATTTAAAATCTTTATATGAGGCAAATGCTAGTGTCATCCGTATGGCTTCAAGTCGTGCTACGGGTGCAAAGGTTTCTTCAAAATCGATTCCTTCGATTTGAGTGTAACCTTGGGCAACTAACCTAGCTTTATTTCTAACAACGTTACCCGATTCATCCAACTTGTTCTTAAAGATCCACTTAGTACCAATTGTTGGTCTATCGTGGGGCCTAGGAACAAGGTGCCAAACTTGGTTGCGCTCAAATTGATTGAGTTCCTCTTGCATAGCTAGCAACCAATATGAATCGGCCTCGGCTTCGAGGACGTTCTTGGGTTCAACATGAGAAATAAATGCATAATGTCCACAATAGTCATGAAGTTTAGAGGGAGTTGTTACCCCTTTTGATACATCACCTATGACGAGGTCCTTGGGATGATGTGGATTGTATCTCCAATCCTTTGGAAGTTGTTGAGTGGGCTCTTCTCCATTTGTTTGATCTTCATTTCCTTGAGCCTCTTGTATTTTAGCTTCACTTCCTTCATCATCCTTTGGCTTGTCTCCCATAGTAGGTGTATCCTCCAAGGTCATTTTCTCCAAGCCTTCATGCAAAGCATCTATTTCTACAACATTCTTAACAAACAAGTTAGATTCCTCAAACATAACATGTATAGATTCCTCAATAGTCAATGATGACCTATTGAATACTCTATAAGCCTTACTAGTACTAGAATAACCCACAAATATAGCCTCATAAGATTTAGGATCAAATTTTCCTAAACTATCTTTTGTATTTAAAACAAAACATTTGCATCCAAAAACCTTGAAATATGAAACATTTGGTTTTCTAGAAAAGTACATTTCAAAAGAGGTTTTTGTAGTATTTTTACACAAGAAAACACAATTTGATATATAGCATGATGTATTAACGGCCTCGGCCCACAAATAATGTGGTAGACCATATTCACTAAGCATTGTCCTAACCATCTCTTGCAAAGTTCGATTTTTCCGTTCAACTACTCCATTTTGTTGTGGAGTTCTAGGACAAGATAGTTCATGCTTTATTCCATGTTCTTCACAAAAAGTGGTAAAGGGTTGGTTAATGAATTCACCTCCTCTATCACTTCTTATTCTTAAAATCGAAACATCTTTTTATTTTTCAACTCTTTTCTTAAAAGTTTGGAAATACGAAAATGCTTGATTTTTATGCTCAAGAAAGAAAACCCAAGTAAAACGTGAAAAATCATCAACTAAAACAAATGCAAATCTATTCCCACTTAGACTTTTGGTTTGTGTAGGGCCAAATAAATCCATGTGGATTAACTCCAAAGGACGTGATGTCATGATATCCTTAATTGACTTGAAAGAAGACTTAGTTTGTTTCCCAAATTGACATGCGTCACAAACTCGGTCTTTTTCAAAATTCAAATAAGGAATACCTTTCACCATTTCCTTTCTGTTAAGCCTAGATATATGGTCAAAAGAAATGTGGCCTAATCTTCTATGCCACAACCAAGAGTCGTCATCGAGGGCTTTTAAACATGTTATATTACAAGACATATTTAACATATCTATCATATAAACATTACTTTCACGAAAACCGGAAAACACACAAGCATTAGAAATTCTATCAATTACTTTACAAACAACATTATCAAAAACTACATCAAAACCTTTATCACATAATTGACTAACACTCAAGAGATTATGCTTGAGGCCGTCAACTAAAACTACATTTTCAATTAAAGGGGATGTGCCAAGTTTTACATTACCAATACCGATGATTTTACCCTTGGCGTCATCTCCGAAGGTGACGGTGCCACCTTCATGGTATCTTGATAGGGTTGCAAAGTTGTTGATATCCCAAGTCATGTGCCTTGAGCAACCACTATCAAGATACCACAATCCTCTACGTCGTTGGGCTTTGGAAGGTACCTATATCATTTAACAAAGTTGTTGACTTTGGTACCCAAACTTTCTTGGGTCCTTGAAAGTTAGTGTTTCGAACCCAAACATTATGAAAAGATGCACTTAGTCTATCATAGCAAAAATTGACTAAGTGTCCTTTCCGCCCACAATGTGAACATGAGAACACTCTTCCATACATGAATGCATGATGAGTGTGTGAAGTGTGAGCATGCTTTGGGGGTTTGCCACGATATAAAGGTTGTGTGGTATGAACATGAGCATGAGCATGATGAATATTTTTCTTAGGGGCTTGTTTCTTAGGAAACATGGCCTCTATCTTCTTCTTATCAAACTCACTACACTTTTTCAAAACAATACCTAAAGAATCTATTCTTTCCTTAAGCATGGTAATCTCATTAGCATCAACAAATGGGGACTTGCCTTTACAAGAAGTCTTATATTTATCAAATTTATTTTTAGTGGAAACCAAAGTAGAATGCAAGTCATTATTTTCTTTAGAAAGATTTACAACTTGAAGACTAAGAGATTCATTTTCCTTTTTCATTTTTAAATATTTTTTCTTTAAGAAGTCATAATTATGAGATAATTCTACAAAAGCTTCTCCTAACTCATCCATAGAAAGTTCATCATTAGGAGAAGTGGAAGGGGTTACCTTGCTTGTGCTTTCATTTGTCATGAAGCACATGTTGGCGGTATCAATCTCCTCCTCGGATTCGCTCTCGGAATCCCATGTAGCTTTCATTGCCTTCTTCTTGTGAGGCTTCTTTGAGGTGGAGGGCTTCACTTTATCCGGACACTCCGCCACTATGTGTCCCGGTCTTTGGCAATTGAAGCATTTGATCTTTCTTTCTTCTTTGCCTCCTTGCCATCTCCTTCTACCTTGAAATTTTGCCTTGTTGTACATCCTCCGGACATTCTTGACAAGAAGTGAGAGCTCTTCGTCATCTTCTTCTTCATCGTCTTCGTCGGAGTGTGTGGATTGGCTTTTGAAGGCTATAGTCTTCTTCTTGGAAGGTGCCATGTCCTCCCTCACTTTCCTCTCCATCTCATGGGTTTTGAGGTTCCCAATGAGACCAATTAGCTCCATCTCCTCCTTGTCATTGAGTTCTTTCAAGGTTGTTGCTTTTACTTCCCATGAAGGAGGAAGAGCCCGGATGATCTTTCTTACTCTTTGATCGTTATCAATAGCATCACCTAGAGAAGAAAGTCCATTAGTAATCTTTGTAAATCTTGTAACCATATCATTTATGATTTCATTTTCTTGCATGCAAAAATTCTCATATTGGGACTGAAGAAGGTCAATCTTAGCCCTCTTCACTTGTGAGGTCCCTTCATGTGTAACTAGTAAATGTGTCCAAATTTCATATGCGGACTTGCAATGAATAACTCTAGCTATGTCATCATCATTAAGGGCTTGAAGTAGTGCATAGTGAGCCCTAGCATTGGCATCAAATTCTTTGGTCTCTATTTCGGACCAAGTGGATTCATCACCGGGGGGTGCACTAAAGGGTTTGGTCACGGCCTTTGCAACTCGACTACCTAGAGATTGCAAGAAAACGGTCATCTTAACCTTCCATATGGGAAAGTTAAGTCCATCAAACTTAGGGGTGTCTTAATACCATCGGCCATCCTTACTAAGTGAGAATGAATGAAATGATTAGCAATATTAGGATCTTTCTAGGGTTGTTAAGCAAGAGCCTAGTAACCAAGCTCTGATACCAATTGAAATACACCTAGAGGGGGTGAATAGGTGTAATTGCTAATCTAATGATCTTTTTAAACTTAATAGAATGAGTGATGCAACGATCTCTCAAAACACGACTAAGAGCCGAATACCCCGTGAGAGGTTCTGAACTCCTTCCTCCCAATTCTCCTTAAAATGGGTTAGAGGTGCGCAATGCAACCGTGTTGTATGAGATATGATCGAACAGGCAAAGAATGAAATGCTATGATGAAATACACACAATCAACAACACAAGTAAAACAAACAAGAGAAGATTGCACAAAGAAAAGGGTTAGTTCTCAAGCAAATAATTGAAGACAATATAAAGCAAGAGAAATGTAAAGCAAGATGACGCAAGACAATCGCAAACACAAATGATTTATTTCGAGGTTCGAGCCACCGCTCTAGTCCCCGCCTTCACCTCCGTGAAGTGTTTCCACTATCCACCGAGGATGCCATACAAGTTTGGTCTACCGAAGACCCCAAGCCCGTAGCTTCACAACTTACAAAGAACTCCACCTAGGAGTTGTCTCCACAAGAACAAGGATTACAAGAACAATAGTGATCTCCTCAAGATCACAAAACTCTTTCTCAAACACTTTTACAATTCTCATTCTTTTTACAACTTCTCTATAGTATGAGTAAAGGACTTTTGGCTCTAAGAAGTGTGGTGAGAAAACTTCAGTTGTAGAGTGATATTGGCAATCAAACACAACTGAAAAACAAACTTTAAAAGAGTTGAAAATGAAAGCTTTGAAACAATTTTTCTCTTTCTCTTGAAAACAATGAAAAACAAGGATTTTTCTAAGTAAATAACAAAGACCTATTGCCCTCTATTTATAAGGAGAGAATAGGTTAAAACTCTTTTCTTTTCACCTAATTTGACCTGCAAAAGACCTCTAACAACTCTCTAAAACTCTGATAAAGAAGACAGAAAAAAACAGATTTTCAGACTTGCCCAAAGAGGAAAGAGCCGTTGGCCAGCAGCAGGCTTGGCGGTCGACCGGTCCGGTTGACCGTCGCCTTGCTGGCAAAGAGCCGTTGGGCTCCGGTCGACCGTCCGGTCGACCGTCTCCTCAAAGGAAACACAGTTTTCTTAGTGCGGTCGACCGTCCGGTCGACCAAAACAAACCGAGAGTGTCTTGCTTACAGTCGGTCGACCGGGCCGGTCGACCGACAGACGTGCACAAACGTGCACGTCCTGACACAGGCGCCGGTCGACCGGGCGGTCGGCCGGTCAACCTGAAACAGGGAAAACTGACAGGAATTTGAGTTGGAAAATTTTGTGAAAAAATATTTTGAGATACTTATAACTAAGTATTATGCAAAAATAGTCTATACACATGTTTTAAACAAGATATTCAATTTGTAACAAGTTTGGATACATGTATATATAAACTTAGGCATAAAACTTAGAAACAAACATTTTTAAAACATAGAATTTTGTAAAGGAAAAATGTGTGTGTGTATCCTAGAGCCAAATATCATATACTCAAACTTTAACATTCTATTCTTACAAAGTTCTAAGGACTTCAAGGCTTCAAGAGGGGCTTTCTCCACTTGATCTTTAATTTTACATCTTGAGCCCAATTTGAGTTATCTTGAGTCCAAGTCACCTTCCTTTAGGGAAGAAAACACCTATGCAAGATAGAAAACCTGAAACACACTTAAACAACAAATAATATTAGTACAAATAACTAATATGTTTTGTAATCATCAAAACACACTAAAGACGGGTGATTGTAACCTTGGGCCAACAGCATCGTCAAAGGGATAAAGTGATCGCGCGCTGATCAGATTCCTACCGACACATTTCCCAGAAATGTCAGAGGAGATCTACCTGTAATTTTCTTTCTGCAAAGAAATACTTGTAATATCGCTCCTCGATACTTTTTTGTAAGTTTTCCCATGAAAACCAATTTCAATGAAAAATAAGATGGCGACTCCGCTGAGGAAATCAGTCTTCTGGCGCAACAAGGAGACAGTGTCGCAAGGCAATGGTCAGAATCTTGAGCCCATCATTTTTGAAAACTTAGTCATTCATTTTAATCAAGAAAAGTTTGAGGAATTTCTCTATGAGGGTAGTCCAGTGCTTCACACTTGGAAGTACAGAAAGATCTCCGTGGCTAAGGCTTCAGAACAGAGGGCAGCCATGGAAGGGCAAGTAACCGGACGAGCCTCTTCCCAACTCCTCTCAACCTCCACCAAGGCTACAGATGCCTTAAGCAAGGCTAACCAGGTTTCCTACGAACCTAAATCTTCGCTTTCCAAGCAGATATGGAGGCCGAAGCAGAAAGCTCCGTGTGAAGCTTCAGGCGAAGCCCCAGTGCAACCTCGCCTATCACGCGAAAATAAATGCAAACTACCTGTCCGGTCTGGCAACTTCGCCAAGGCCATTAACCGCGAGGCTAGTTGGTAATTCTGCCCTCGCCTAATCTAGGAGCAGTAACTCCTTGCGCCAACTTCATTCTCCCAAACGAAGCTTCTGATGGCACGGCTAGTTCAGCGCCAGTACCTCAGGGTGCGAGCGAAGTTCTTAACATTAAGGCTGGACCTGCAGCGCTCAGCGGTGCTAGCCACCTTCGCGCCAAGGCTAGACCTGTGCAACTCAGCAGTGCTAGCAATCTTCGCGCTATGGCTGGACCTGCAGCACTCAGCAGTGCTAGCCAAGGCTGGACCTGCAGCACTCAGCAGTGCTAACCAAGCACTACAGTGTGCTTCGCTCTCAAAATCTTCAAGCGTTAAGTTCGCTCTTCGCAGCGAAGTCAAGGGATCATCCCTGAGTGCTGATAGCGGTTCTTATGCAGCTTCAGCACCTAAGGGTGATACCAGAGATCTCAGCCGCGAAGCTAGAATTGCACTATTCAGTGCCAATCGCCTTTGCAATGGTGAAAAGAACGAAGCATTCTCCTGTGCTTTGCTTCAAAAGCCTGTGGATGCTAAGTCTGCCCCTCATAAAGCTATGAGCAAAAAGGTGATGCCAAAATCACCTGAACATATCAATGCGTGATCCCGAGTCTCTGCGTTGAGTGGCTTAAGCTCGGTTAAATCTAACCTGTGAGAGTTCTTAACAAATAAGCGGAAGTTAGAACTACTCCAGACTTCTCCCTCTTGTTGTGAACAAGTGGGATGTTAGTTGGTGATGGTCCATTCATTCCATTACCGACTAGGACCAGTGCCCGCCACCCTTCCAAACCGACAGTTAGTTTTCAATCGATTATCTGTGCGGGCTCCTGTGGGTCATCACAAAAGGAGCAAATCGTGAAATCTACCGTACTTGCCCTCTGCATCCATCAACATGATCGGAAGGGGACATGAACAGCATAGAGGCAGGCGAGCGTCGCATGGTGCTAACTCCCCTTCCTTCAGTTCTCCAGATCCGGACTATAGTCCTGGCTTAGGCCAAGTCTTAATAGAAAAAGAAGGTGTGTTCTGAAGCACCAGATCTAGGCTTGCAATACCCTATAATTATGAGCAGCCATCCTCCTCAATTGGAATAACATTACCAGAATCAATGAAATGATTGTTCCAATGGTCTGATGATGATGAGGGAAAGATAGTGGGTATGCCTCTTCGGCAACAGTCAGCTCGATACGAACGGATAGAGCGTCGGTGCATATGGCTGACAACGGTAATGATGACCTCCGTCGACGGTTGGAAGCTCAGGAGCAAACCTCTAAGGCCTAATAAGAAGCCTTGGACAACATTCAACAGATGCTCGCTCAGCTCCTCACCAACCAAAATAATAATGATACCGGGAATAATCATAATGAGGAGGAACATAATGATGATGAGCAACCTAAGACTGAGAAGTCAAAGAAAAGTTCTTCTATTGATGCTGAAGTTCTTAAAGGCATCCAAGCTCAGATCGCATCTCTGGCCCAAAGGGATGAACTGAAGAAAGAAGGGCCAACCCGTCCTTACCCCTTGGAATGGGATTCAGTCCCATATCCGCCAAAGTTCAAGCCTCCATGTTACATACGTATGATGGTAAGATCTCGCCAAATTGGTACATCTATTACTTTCAGTCTCAGACTGGTAACGTTATAGATAATGATGTTTTTATGGCCAGATTATTCATAGGCACCCTGAAGGGGGTAGCATTTGATTGGTTTCGAAGCCTTCCTCCACGCTCTATCAATTCCTAGATTGACTTAGAGATTTCTCATTTTTACGAGGACGACGCCGAGGTAACCATGGATAAACTCCTCTCTACTACACAGAGAAAAAGAGAATCTGTCCGTGACTACATTGAGCGGCTTAAAAATTTATCTCTGATGTGCCCAGCAGGGATGCCATTGCCCATGCTCTTGCAGACATGCCAGCATAACTTTTTGGACCAAGTAGAGATTCGTATAGGAGCTGTCATAGCCCATACGTGGAAGGAATTAGTCGAGCAAGCTGAAATAGACGAAAAGTCGACTAAAAAGTTTGAACCGTCTACCCCAAAAAGAAAATGGGGAATGAATAATAAGGGGCGCGGCGACAAAGCACAGTCTTCTCAAGCCAAAGGAAAGGAGACCATGTCTGTCGAACTGTCAGGGAACGTTCTTCTGAAGACCAAGAAGAGCGGCGTCAATAATCAGGAGTTTAAGTTTCCTCTGAAACAATACTCCTTCAAAGACGAGCAGGTGGTTATAATATTCCATCTACTTCACAAAAGGAATAAGTTGAAACTGCCAGAGGCTCGACGCCCTAATGAAGTGGGATGTACAAACGATCCCAACTATTGCCTTTTTCATAGGATGGTCCATCATCCTACCAACAAGTGTTTTGTTCTTAAGGACAAGATTCAGGTTTTAGTCGATGCCAGAGTCCTGACCCTGAAGTCAGAACAAAAGAAAGGCACTCGAAATATGGTGACCCTCGAGTTCGACAAGACCCCAAAAGTTACAGTTCCTGATGGGTCTTTCCCAGTCCCTGAAGCACGGCTGGAGGTAAAAGATCCTTCAGCTAAACATCAAGAGATTAAGGGTCTTGTTCCCTTGACATTGAAAACAGGGAAAATCATGTGGATACACCCGGACCTTGCCCAAGACGAACAATGGGATTTGAAGAAATTCAAGTCAAAGGGAAAATCTTGCAACCTAATCTCTGTCTTGCCAGAAGACGACAATGTGACAACAGCTTCTCTTAGCGATTCCGAAATTGAACCATGTCTTCGCTTTATCCTTCAAGGAAAAAGGAAAAAGTTTTATCTTTATTACCTCTGGGGACACACCATTTATCCGTTGTATGTCACATATCTCTAGAAAACTAGAGATGTGTTCATTGGGGTCGTCATGTGAGAATCCTTGAATTGACATGTGTGTTGCACCATATGAATTAACCCCGGCTTCAGTTCAAAGTTGTTTGCTTGAATTGTTGGTGCGATGATGCATGAATTGTCTCCAGTTAGAGAGGGAACAACGTAATCTCTCAAAGCTTCTCTCATTTTGATCCTCCATCGCTTTTTCTCGATCTCATTTCTCCTTGAACAAGCATCTGAAGGTTCTGTCGATCAATGGATCATGTTCTAAGAGTTTTGAACTCCTAGAGCATCTCATCCACTAGTAATAGTAAGTCTGAAGAAAACTTAACTCCGCTCAGAACAGGAGTTCGGCTACCTAGCTGAGTTTTTGGCTGCCTGGCGGAACTCTGTGTTTTATTGAGGTTGAACTCCCTATAACCTGCAGAGAAAAAGAATTTTATATTAGATCTGCAGACACAATTCAAGTAGAACAATAATCGATATTGTTGATATTGAAAACTTATACAATCCCCGATAACGGCGCTAAATACTTGATGGGAATCGAATGGCAAGTGTATCAATCATCAGCAAGTAATAATAGAGTGAAATAGAGTATCATCCCAAGAGGATTATTATTTCAATTATCAACTAATCTTTCCTAATTCTATTTGAATAATCAATTAAGTTGAAAGATATTATGAATAAACTACTACTAAAATGGGTTGCTTTATATATGAAAAGAAGTCGGATAATGATTTCGCTGATTGTAATCAGATAAAATGTTATACTTTTGCTAATTCATCCTACTCATGCTAACAATCGGAATTCCCTAACCTAATTAGTATGTTCTCTCGAATAATACCAATTCTATCTTCTAAATTTAAAATTTACAATCTCTCGATTTACTAGATTACTAGTTGGAAAATGCATTAAACGTGATGGATATTCTCACATAACTGCACAGCTCTTACGTCTCAATATTTCGAGTTATGGTTGTTAATCCTAGAAGTTTTTGCTAAGTTATCTCCTTTCAGGCTCTAACCTAACATTCTGTTAATTGTGCGCACTAGTATAACATAAAGTACAAAATTAACAACTTAGCGTGCAAAAGATTCAAACTTTACAAAGCACGTAGTAAAAATTACACAAAAACAACATCATATCATCAGTACTATCCCTACATCATACCCTTAGCTACGAAAAATTAGTTCATAGCTAAGAAAATATAACACATTATAATATTAGAATAGATCATGCTACAAATTTTTAGAATAAAAATCAAAGAAAGAGAAAGGTAAGAGAGCACTAAAATGATGAGATTTTTATGAAGAATTCCTCACTGAAGATGCTCTAAGAATTAATGGCTAACAACAGAATTTTTATTTGATTTTCGCTAAAATGAAAGAGAGATAAAAATTTTGTATCATACAAGAGGCTCAGCGGCGCTTTATAAAGAACAGAGAGTAGCAGAATCCTAATCGAATACAAAAATATAGGTTTTCAAATTTACACGAATTATTGTGAAAATTCTATCCACAGTTGCCGCCATAGTTCGGCCAGCTAGCCCAAAATTCGAGTAACTGGCCGAACTTCTAGCTGTATTGAAGTTTCACTTTTTGACTCATATTGACCTCTGAATTGGCATTCTCATTGATTGGTCCATGACTGCATAGCCGAAATATACGGCTGAGTAGCTGAACTCTTGGTCCATTTCAGTCCCCGATTTTGTGAAATTTCTGACTTTGTGTGAAGACTCTGTTGAGATGTTTCAACTCTGCATCGGATCTCTGGTTATGCATCTCTTTTGTTCACTTGATATTATAGATTAGTCAATTTTCGTTCTTTTCTTCTAATTTGCTCTTGACCTAAAATCTGCAAAATTACATTAACAAAATACCCATACAGCATTAAATGTGGCAAATAATAGATATAAAAAGTGATGTAAAACATGTATATAAGCAGACACATTGGATACCACAGCCTCGCACTTGGAGAATCTTCTCTTGCCGTGAGAAACATGAGGGGAATTATGGGGGTATTCATCGGGATGCCGCTTATGAAGCACTCTTCTTTCAGAGCTCCAACCTCTTCCTAAGAACAAAGGGTCGATGGTGTGATATCATCACTAGCTTATATGCCTTATTGGAGTCCATTTGGCGTCCTAAGAGGCATGTTCCAAGCTGAGAGGAGAATGATCTTCATCTAAAGGATCTCCTTTCTTGAGGATCCTCTCGGAGTTTCCTTTGGGGTCTTCTGGGCAGTGTTGCGAGCAATGAGATTCTAACGAATGTTCTCTGTAGGACATGCTTTCTGAATTTAGAGGTGTGGCCGGACGTAGCGGTATGATAGAAGGATTGGATTACTTGTATTTCTTTTCAAAAAGATGCAAGTATAGAACTGTAATGGAGTTTTTGTATTGCTTTTGTTTGATGCAATCAAATGTACATATATTTGATGGAATATATTAGGAATGGAAAGACTTTTAGGAAAAAAACATGTATAATGTTCTTTGGAACAGAATGTTTATTTAGATTTTACCTGGTTTGCTTTACCATTGGTTCTGTTTGGAATCGATCATGTCTCCTCGGAGTGCCTGCTTATAGCTCTTGGGTATTTAATTTGGCATGCGGGGGGTTTGGTAAGTTTGCGATATTGTTCCCGAGTAGGGGTAGTCCTTTAGCAGTACCTGTAAACTTTTAGCCTCCAAGTGAGGAAATCCCAGCAACAAAGTTGGATTCAAGTATCGTATGCTTCCGAGTAGGAGTTTGACCCATCAGTTTGAGTTATGAACTTGAGACTCTGAGAGGGAAAAATCTGATTGAGTTTGAACCTACACACAAAAATATAGAATTTAGAACTTTATAACAGTAGTGCAAGTATTCAATGCTACCACGATAGTAAGTGGCCATGCGGGGCGTGATCCACAAGTAGGGACTAGCGATGAAAGTTTTTTTGCAAGTTCTCTTTTAAGTTACAAAGAATCATTAAAGTTCTTCTTTTAGTTCTTTGAAAAGGAAAAGAAAATAAGTTGAAAATGGTAGATAGAAGGAGATGGTGATTTTATACAAAGAAAGTGAAAAATACTAGAGATTTGGTGATGGAGGTGATCTAAACTAAAGACTATAAGAAAAGAAAGAAAATCTAAAAGAAATACTTACCTCCTTTGGCCAAATACTTATCTTGAATCTGTGACAACGATGTTACCTTGAAGTGGAGGCAATCAGCGCATAGCCCATAAGAGTTGATTCACGTCTCTTTCACGTTACATCATTAAGACGATACAAGTATGAAATGATACAGACTTAGACTAAAATCCATCGTCATGAGCTATTGGTGGCACTCGCAAAAGTATGGCTCTTTCGATGCTATAAGACTCACATGGATTGCACTTGGTGCCAAAAGAAGAGAAGTAGAAAAGAAGAGGGAGAACACAAAAGCAAAGAAGAACTTAAAAAATGTAACTTTAGATTCAATGTGGTAATAATAAAAGAAGAGAACAACAACTTATACCGGTGTCACTCTCAGCAAAAACTTCACTCTCATTCTCCTATGAAACTCTGATCTCCTCTGAATTATATAAATGAAAACTGAATATTATATGAAAAGAAAAATATAAACCTACCCTAAAGAGTGAAAAACTGGCCTAAGAATTTATCTCTGCTTGATCCTCCTCTGCCTCTGATGTGTGGAGTATTTGTAGCATAAAAATGGAGAAGAAAATAAGTTAAAAGATAGGGAGTGTGGCTATTTATGAATTTGAATCCTCTCCTTGATATGGATATTCAGTTCTGATCTGCAGCTTGTTGGCGTGTTTATTGCTGAATATAACTTATCAAATGACAGAATTAGAAATAGTGATCAACTTAAGAGTTGTAACCCTTTAAGTCTTCTTTCTAGATCATCTTGAATCATCAGATCTGAGTTTCGATAGCGAAAGTTATGATTCAAATACTAAAATGTACCTAGTCAGAATCCGAGTCAAAATTGCTCCATCTCATCTGTTGATCTTCTCTCTATCCATTTATCCTTTTGGAATTTGAATTTGAACTTTGTATTTGATGTTATTCTCGGTTGATGTTTAGCTAACCAAAATAGATTTATAAAAATTCAAATTTTACCGGTTTCCATTTGGTATTATCTTTCTTTTCTATTGTTTTTTTATTTTTAGTGATATTATTCCTTAGTTCTATTAGGCTTTCTAATCTGCCCATATAACGAGCCTTTAATCGATGACTCCCAAACCAAATAGTCTTAGGGCACCTGGTGAAAAAAAAATACCTTAAAGACTTAAGGACTCGAGCAAATAAGGCCACAAAACTAAAGTTTTTATTATACGGGCTACTTTTAGGCGTGAATACTCATGCTTTATGAGACACAAATACCAGCTTAGTCAAAAAATTTTCGATATAGGTATATATATATATATATATATATATATATATATATATATATATATAAGGCATAAGAATCTTTATTTTTAAACCCTAACTGTGTAAATGTATAAAACAAGCATATTTCATTAAGGTAAAAATTAAGACTAAATTACTTTTCTAAATTTTCTTCCTAACCCTAGAAATCAAACAAGTCATCTTATTTTATCAAGTATAAGAAATCCTAATTATGATTCTCCTATTCCTTAAAATTGACTTAATTTCTTACAAAAAAATAAGTGAAAATATTGCTCTCTTTTTAAAAAGTTTTTTTTAAAAATGTTAATTTTTTTATTTTAAATAAAAAAACCTATGTTATGTTAGAACCCTCCCCCACACCTATCTCATGCATTGTCCTCAATGTATGAATGAATGCATTGATGCATAAAAAAGAAGAAAGGGAAGAAAAATATTACCTTAAGGTGGTGGTTCCGGTAGTGGTCGGATTGGGTCAAGCGTTGCTACTCAATCAAGATAATGTGGTGGTTCACGAAAACCACCTTTATTGATCTCTTTTTTTTATTTACATATTTACAGTCCCCAATATGAATAGGATCATGAATGATCCTATCATGAAACTTATTCTCTTTACATGACCAGTCTTGAAAAATCATCACGGAGTCATCATGGTCTATACCTATGTCCAATAAAAGAATATGACTTAGTGGAATGGTTGACTTGGGCTCAAGAATGATAGATTCAGGAATTAATACTAACTTGGGAAAATTGACTTTTGGTTCGAGAGAGTTTTGGTTAAAGAATTGAGTCCAAATTCAAGAATTGAAATTTACATTCTTTTCCCATCAATGGAATGTAACTATCCAAAATTAGTGATTCAATTTCTAGATCTAAGGGTACAGGAATAAATGTTGGCTCAGGAAATTGGTCCAAATTGGGTAAGAATATTGGAGTTAGAACTGAATCAAAAGGTTAGGGATCGGGTTCACATTCATAATCAAAAGGTTGGTCAAGTTCAAGCTTATGTGATGAAATTGAATCTTTATCAAAGTCTTCAAGATACCATAATTCTTGGTTTTCATCAATATGATTAGAAGTGTCGGGAATAGTCAAAGATTCAATAGAGAGTGTTTCTTTATTTCTACGCGTATTTTCTAATCGACTAAGTCTTGCTTCTATAATATCGATTGGATCACTTTAGAATTGAATCATGAATTCCATACTCTTTTCTAAGTCGATATGTTCTTCTTCAAACATAGAGTAAGGATCTGTGATTTGAAAATTTTGACGAGATTTTGAGCCTTCTAGAATTTGAATACATCGCTTAAGCTCTTCTAAGACTTCCATCATCTTTTTCCAGTCAATTGATTCTTCTAATAGTTGCTCAGGAGAAGGAGTATATGAAGCTGGGTATTAGTAAGGTGGTTGGCAATTTGACTCGGGGGAGTCGTATCTCATTGGCTCTTTGAAGAATAGTGATGATTATTTAAGTCTTGTTCATAGTATTAGAACAAGGGCATATATTGATTCGGATAAGACCAATTCCGGCACACTAGGCTAGTTAAAGTTATGATATGCAGGGTTGGTAATATTCAAAAAAGAGGTCGAGGTGTAATATGGATTACCATTAAAATTAGAAAAATTATTGTTATAATCCATATCACAGAAGAAATATCAAAAACAAACAAAGAAAAACAAACAAATAAACAAATAAAAAGAAAAAATCTAACCTAAGTTAGGGTAAACTTTTGACCTAGACGACTCCTAACTGGTTAGACTGTCCACGAGGGGTATATTGCCGAATCTGACCACAAGTTAATCGGCCAGGTAGGGGCAAGATTGGTGGAAGATATCCTTACTTAAAAGCAACGGGCTTAATTAAGTCAAACCACTAGCCTTCGGGGTTTCTCCCCTCAATCTCTAACCGCTAACACCGATTTGGCAAGAGTCAAATTCTAATCAACTTTCCCCTTAGGTTAGTCTCCTATTGAGTCCGAGATGTCCCTATAGCCAACGTATACTCAGTTTTAGTTATGCTTGGGTTATTGAGTAAGGAGATTGTTTGTGGGCTAAGCGAGGGTAATGACTTCTCCACCTTATCTTGTTTATAGGACAAGCCCTTAATTCAGTTCAGTGCAGTGTACAAGTATATAGAAAAAGTAACACTCAAGTAATATTTCATAAAAGAATTAACCTTATACTAAATGCTATGCACACATACCTTCGTTCCAGCACTCTTCAATAGTAAATAGAAAATATAACGAAATAGACACGTGCCTAAATGCAAAGTCTAAACTGTTTTTAGCATTTACAATCAATTTTTTACTATTGAATTAGAAATGTATGTACAGTGAGTTAAATAAGGAAATAAATAGCTACAGATATTTAAACTTTACAATTCAGCCAACCTGTAAAAAATATAGGTTAGCAGTTCACTCAGATTGCCACTGAAATGTAGCAAATTTGAGGGCTTCTGAGCTCTGCTTTCTTGAGCAGAGTCCAGGATCACTTATATGTTCACTGCAGGAAAATTTTCCTTGATATCTATCACTGCACACCAAGAACAAAGAAGAAAGTTAACCAAAAATGTAAATTTAAAAAGAGAATTACTTACCGTCCCTCCCCGGCAACAGCGCCAAAATTTGATTGAGTTGGAACCTACACACAAAAATACAGAATTTTAGAACTTTATAATAGCAGCGCAAGTACTCAATGCTACCGCGATAGCAAGTGGTTATATGGGTCGTGATCCACAAGGAGGGACCAGCGATGGAAGCTTTTTTGCAAGTTCTCTTTTTAAGTTACAAAGAATTGTTAGAGTTCTTCTTTTAGTTCCTTGAAAAGAAAAAGAAAATAAGTTATGTTAAATTGTGAAAATGGTAGATAGAAGGAGATGGTGATTTTGTACAAAGAAAGTGAAAAATAGTAGAGATTTTGTGATGGAGGTGATTTAAACTAAAGACTAAAAGAAAAGAAAGAAAATCTAAAAGAAATACTTACCTCTTTTGGCCAAATACTTACCTTGAATCTGTGGCGATGATGTTACCTTGAAGTAGATGCAATCAGCGCATAGCCCATAAGAGTTAATTCCCGTCTATTCCATATTACATCATCAAAATGATACAAGTATGAATGATACAGACTGAGACTAAAATCCATCGTCATGAGCTATCAGTTGCACTCGCAAAAGTAAGGCTCTTTTGATGCTATAAGACTCACGTGGATTGCACTTGGTATCAAAAGACGAGAAGTAGAAAAGAAGAAGGAGAACAAAAAGCAAAGAAGAACATAAAAAAATAACTTTAGATTCAATGTGGTAATAATAAAAGAAGAGAAGAACAACTTACACCGGTGTCAATCTCAGCACAAACTTCACTCTCATTCTCCTATGAAACTCTGATCTCCTTTGAATTATATGAATAAAATCTAAAAATTACATGAAAAGAAAATAAAAACCTATCCAAAAAAGAATGAAAAACTGGCCTAAGAATTTATCTCTGCTTGATCCTCCTCTGCCTCTGATGTGTGGAGTATTTATAGCATAGAAATGGATAAGAAAATTAGTTAAAAGATAGGGAGAGCTTGCTATTTCTGAATTTGAATCCTCCCTTATCTCCAAAGTTTATTTGATATGGATATTCAGTTCTGATCTGCAACTTGATAGCGTGTTAATTACTGAATATAACTTATTAAATGATAGAATTAAAAATAGTAATCAACTTAAGAGTTGTAACCCTTTAAGTCTTTTTTCTGGATCATCTTGAATCATCAGATTTGAGTTTTAGTAGCAAACATTATGATTCAAATACTAAAATGTATTCAGTCAGAATCTGAGTCAAAATTGTTCATCTCATCCGTTGATCTTCTCTCTATCCATTTATCCCTTTGGATTTTGAATTTGGACTATGTATTTGACGTTATCATCAGTTGATCTTTAGCTAACTAAAATGGATTTATAGATATTCGAATATTACCGATTTCTATTTGGTATTATCTTTCTAATTTGCACTGATCTTCAGCTGAACATTTGCCCCAATTTTTGATTTGTTCTAACTAGATCTGGGATCATCCTCAGCTAACCAAATAGATCCAGTTAAATTTTATTTTAACTAGTATTTATTTGGTTTAATCATCTTTCTCTTCATGATTATCTTCTGCAAAATAGACATTTAAGACAAAGAAATTAGCAGATTTATTACACGATAAATGTTGGAGTGTAATGAAAAGAATGCAAACTATGTGTATGATTACACTCCCACACCTATCTTTTGCTCGTCCTCGAGTAAAATAACAGAACTAAAACAAAGATTATTAGACTACTTTCGTAAGTTACGCGATTGCACTGAGCATGTGCAACAAGTCGTTGAACCTCTAGGTTTCCCCTAGAGGACGAGTTTTGTCTCCTGAGCGTTTTCAATAGATTACACCCACAAATGCATAAAGAAAGAGAAACAAAGTGTTAGTATTTTAAAAACACATTTTGAAAGAGAAAAATATTTGAAGTATTATTATAAGAATTAAGTAATCTATAAGTTATAGGAAAACCGAACTTTTCATTCTTAAGCTTAGTCTTTATTTGAAAACTTGTTATTAATCAAGGTAAGGAGTCAAACTGTATTTCTCATCTAGTTTATTATTTTATCCTAAATTATATGCACCTTTGTGACCGTAAAATTTTGACTTGGAGTTCTTTAAGTTTAACTCTTATGCCTTATTTTCTTTTCTTTTATTTTTTTTTGGTGATATTATTCCTTAATTCTATTAGGCTTTCTAATCTGCCTATGTAATGAGCCTTTAATCGATGATTCCTAAACCAAGCGGTCTTAGGACACCGGTAAGGAAAACACCCTAAAGACTGAAGGACTCGAGCAAATAAGGTCACAAAACTAAGGATTTTATTATATGGACTACTTTTAGGCGTGAATACTCATGCTTTATGAGACACAAATACCCAGATTAATCAGAAAATTTTTGATGTAAGTGTGTGTGTGTGTGTGTGTATTTCTTTTCTTTTTCTTTTTTATATAAGGCATAAGAATCTTTGTTTTTGAACCCTAAGTGTGTAAGTGTATAAAACATGCATATTTCATCAAGGTAAAACTCAAGACTAAACTACTTTTCTAAATTTTCTTTCTAACCCTAGAAATCAAATAAGTTATCTTATTTTGATCAAGTATAAGAAATCCTAATTATGATTCTCTTATTCCTTAAAACTGACTTAATTTCTTATAAAAAAATATGTCAAAATATTGCTCTCTTTTCAAAAAATTTCATTAAAAAATGTTAATTTTTTTATTTTAAATAAAAAATCTATGTTATGTTAGAACTCTCCCCCACACCTATCTCATGCATTGTCTTCAATGTATGAATGAATGCATAGAAGCATGAAAAGAAGAAAGGGAAGAAAAATATTACCTTAAGGTGGTAGTTCCGGTGGTGGTCGGATTGAGTAAGCGTTGCTACCCAATCAAGATAATGTGGTGGTTCACGGAACCCACCTTTATTGACCTTTTTTTATTTACATATTTACAGTTCCCAATATGAATAGGATCATGAAATATCCTATCATGATACTTATTCTCTTTACATGACCAGTCTTAAAAAATCATCACGAAGTCATCATGGTCTATACCTATGTCCAACAAAAAAATGTGATTTAGTGGAATGGTTGACTTGGGCTCAAGAATGATAGATTCAAGAATCAATACTAACTCAGAAAAATTAACTTTGGGTTTGTCAGTTTTGGTTAAAAATTTGAGTCCAAATCCAAGAATTGAAATTCACATTCTTTTTCCATCAATGGAATGTGACTATCCAAAATTGGTGATTCAATTTGTAGATCTATGGGTACGGTAATAAATGTTGGCTCAAAAAATTGGTTCAAATTGGGTAAGAATACTGAGTCAACATAGACTAGAAGATGGGAACTGAACCAAAAAGTTAGGGATCAGATCACATTTATAATCAAGTTCAATCTCATTAAAATGAAAACTTGTCAATCCATCAATGGGTTGATATTGGTCAAGTTCAAGGTTTTGTGGTGAAATTGAATCTTGGTCAAAGTCTTCAAGATACAATGATTCTTGATTTTCATCAGTATGGCTAGAAGTGTCGGGAATAGTCAAAGATTAGGTAGGGAGAGTTTCCTTATTCCTACGCATATTTTTTAATCGACTAAGTTTTACTTCTATCATATCGAGTGGATCACTTTGGAATTGAATCATGAATTTCATACTCTTTTCTAAGTCGGTATGTTCTTCTTGAAATATAGAGTAAGGATCTGTGATTTGAAAATTTTGACGGGATTTTGAGTCTTCTAGAATTTGAGTACATTACTCAAGCTCTTCCAAAGCTTCCATCCTCTTTTCTCAGTCAATTGATTCGTCTAATGGTTGCTCAGGAGAAGGAGTATATAAAGCTGGGTATTGGTAAGTTGGTTAACAATATGACTCAGGGGAGTTGCATCCCCATTGGCTCTATGAAGAGTAGTGATGATTATTCCAGTCTTGTTCATAGTATTGGGAATAGGGCATGTATTGATTCGGATAAGACCAATCTGGCACACTAGGTTGATTAAAGTTATGATATGCCGGATTGGTAATATCCAAAAAAAAGGTCAGGGTATAACATGGATTACCATTAAAATTGAAAATATTGTTGTTATATGCCATATCACACAAGAAATATCAAAATCAAACAAAGAAAAACAAAAAAATAAACAAATAAAAAGAAAAAAATTTAACCTAAGTTAGGGTAAACCTTATACCTAGACGACTCCTAACTGGTTAGACTGTCTACGAGGGGTATATTGCCTAATATGACCACAAGTTAATCGGCCAGGTAGGGGTAAGATTGGTGGGAGGTATCTGTGCTTAAAAGCAACGGGCCTAATCAAGCCAAACCACCAGCCTTCGAGGTTTCGCCCCTCAATCCCCAACCTTTGACACCGATTTGGTAAGAGTCAAATTCTAAACAACTTTCCCCTTAGGTTAGTCTCCTATTGAATCTGATATGTCCCTAGGGCCAACGTCTACTCAGTTTTAGTTAGGCTTAGATTAGTCAGTTAGGAGATTGTTTATGAGCTAAGGGAGGGTCATGACTTCCCCACCTTATCTTGTTTATATGACAAGACCTTAATTCAGTTTAGTGCAGTGTACAAGTATATAGAAAAAGTAACACTTAAGGAATATTTCATACAAGAATGAACCTTATACTAAATGCTATGCACACATACCTTGGCTCCAGCACTCTTCAACAGTAAATAGAAAATGTAACAAAATAGACATGTGCCTAAATGCAAAGTTTAAACCGTTTTTAGCATTTATAATCAACTTTTTACTATTGAATTAGAAATGTATGTACAGTGAGTCAAATAAGAAAATAAATAGCTATACCTATTTAAACTTTACAATTCAGCCAACCTGCAAAAATTACAGGTTAGTAATTTACTCAGATTGCCACTGGAATGTAGCAAATTTGAGGCCTTCTAGGCTCTGCTTTTTTGAGCAGAGTTCAGGGTCACTTATATGTCCACTGCAGCAAAATTTTCCTTACAACAAAGAAGAAAGTTAACCAAAAATGTAAATTCAAAAAGAGAATTACTTACCGTCCCTCCCCGGCAACGGCACCAAAATTTGATTGAGTTGGAACCTGCACACAAAATACAAAATTTCAGAACTTTATTACAGTAGTGCAAGTACTCAATGCTACCGCGATAGCAAGTGGCATGTGGGTTGTGATCCACAAGGAGGGACTAGCGATGGAAGTTTTTTTGCAAGTTCTTTTAAGTAACAAAGAATGGTTAAAGTTCTTCTTTTAGTTCTTGAAAAAAATATAAATAAGTTATATTAAATTGTAAAAATGGTAGATAGAAGGAGATGGTGATTTTGTACAAAGAAAGTGAAAAATAGTAGAGATTTGATGATGGAGGTGATCTAAAATAAAGATTAAAAGAAAAGAAAGAAAATCTAAAAGAAATACTTACCTCCTTTGGCCAAATACTTACCTTGAATATGTGGCAATGATGTTACCTTGAAGTGGAGGTAATCCGCGCATAACCCATAAGAATTGATTCCCGTCTCTTTCACATTACATCATCAAGACAATACAAGTATGAAATGATACAGACTGAGACTAAATCCATCGTCATGAGCTATCGGTGGCACTCGCAAAAGTAAGGCTCTTTCAATACTATAAGACTTACGTGGATTGCCATTGGTACCAAAAGAAAAGAATTAGAAAAGAAGAAGGAGAACACAAAGCAAAGAAGAACATAAAAAATGTAATTTTAGATTCAATGTGGTAACAATAAAAGAAGAGAAGAACAACTTACACTGGTGTCACTCTCAGCACAAGCTTTACTCTCATTCTCCTATGAAACTCTGATCTCCTCTTAATTACATAAATGAAAACTAAAAATTACATGAAAAGAAAAATAAAAACCTACCCTAAAAAGAATGAAAAACTGGCCTAAGAATCTATGTCTGCTTGATCCTCCTCTGCTTCTGATGTGTGGACTATTTATATCATAGAAATGGATAAGAAAATGAGTTAAGAAATAGGAAGAGTTGACTATTTCTGAATTTGAATCCTTCCCTTATCTCCAAACTTGATTTGATGTGGATATTCAGCTCTGATCTGCAACTTGTTAGAGTGTTGATTGCTGAATATAACTTCTCAAATGGTAGAATTAGAAATAGTGATCAACTTAAGAGTTGTAGATCTTTACATCTTCTTTCTGGATCATCTTGAATCATCAAATTTGAGTTTCGAAAGCGAAAGTTATGATTCAAATAGTAAAATGTATTCAGTCAGAATCTGAGTCAAAATTGCTTCATCTCATCTATTGATCTTCTCTTTATCCATTTATCCCTTTGAATTTTAAATTTGGACTCTGTATTTGATGTCATCCTTGGTTGATCTTTAGCTAACAAAAATAGATTTATAGAAATCCATATTTTACCGGTTTTCATTTGGTGTTATCTTTCTGATTTGCTCTGATCTTCAGCTGAACATTTGCCCTAATCCTTGATTTGTTCTAGCTAGATCTGGGATCATCCTCAGCTAACAAAATAGATCCAGTTAAAACTAATTTTAACTTATATTTATTTGGTTTAATCATCTTCTCTTCATATTATCTTCTGCAAAATAGACATTGAAAAAAGAAAATTAACAGATTTATTACACGATAAATGTAGGAGTGTAATGAAAAGAATGTAAAATTTGTGTACGATCCAAATCCCTGCAGCAGAGTTAGGCCTCCGAGTGGGAAAAATTCCAGTAGCAAAATACGGAATTTGGTAGGCTCTGAGAGAGGGGATCCATACAACAGAATTAGGCCTTCGAGTGGGGAAAATCTCACAAGCGGAGGGATGATGTGCATACAAGTTTGTAATGAAACAACTTAAATTAAACGTTAAGTGCAATATTATAAGAAAATTAAGGCATAAATTAAATAGATTGGACCGATATGACTATGTATGCCCAATTTTCAATCACACGAAATTAGTACGTCGAGGGGATAATCTGAACAAGAAAATCCACATGTCTATACCATGTGTCTCGTGCGATTATAGGCTAAACATAAACAATCATGTCTTCCCGAAATGAGTAACACATGCACACAATTCACAAAGGTGATGTTCGGATAATACTTGAGCGACTGTGCCCTCCAGTGTCCTTGATGCCTCCAGCCTGTAATCACAAGAAACTAGTACATCGAGGGAATAATTCAAATAAGGAAATCCTTATGTATATACCATATGTTTGATGCAATCATAGGCTCTCCAGAACATTTACCTGCAATTGGAAAGAGGCATGAGTGGGTGTATCACCGATTGATAAATTGAATGCGGAGACTCTGAGTGGGAAAAATCTCAATAGTGGAGTGG
This sequence comes from Agave tequilana, assembly GCA_038442645.1. Classification (NCBI taxonomy): domain Eukaryota; kingdom Viridiplantae; phylum Streptophyta; class Magnoliopsida; order Asparagales; family Asparagaceae; genus Agave; species Agave tequilana. The sequence goes on from JAVJIF010012674.1 coordinate 46,891, forward strand.
TAATCCGGACATCCGAGTGGGGCAATCCCAGCAGCAGAGTTAGGCCTCTCAGTGAAAAAAATTCCATCAGTGGAGTTAGGTTCATAGTTCCTTCTGGGTGGGGAAAATTCCATCAGCGAAGCCGTGATCTCGGTAGGGACCTGAAGTGGGGGTATCACCCATCAACAGTTGGATATGTTTACTCCAAGTGAGGAAATCCCAGCAGCGAAGTGGTGATCTGCACCTCCCAGTGAGAGAAATCCCAGTAGCGGAGTTGGGCCTCCGAGTGGGGGGATCCCATCAACAGAGTTGGGTTCACAATCACTTCTGTGTGAGAAAATTCCATCATTGGAGCCGTAACCTTGGTAGGGACCTGAAGTGGAGATATCACCCATCAGTAGATTGGATGCATCTATTTCGAGAGAGAAATATCCTAGCAGCGGAGTGGCGATCTGGTATGGACCCACAAAGGGGAAACTGCTTGGGGTACATCCGCCCGGGGGTCAGATGAGGAGAGCCTGTAGGGTACTGTTTGTGTTTCTGAGTGGGAAAGATCTCATCAATGGAACATCAAATGAGAGCTCTGAGAGGGAAAAAATCCCTGCAGTTAAGTAAGAACTCCGAGTAGGAGAAACCCAACAACGGAGTGTTTCAATTCCCGTAGGCTAATCGAGAAAGGGCCTGTAGGCAAGTCTGTATTGCCGTTTCCAAATGGGAAAAATCTCATCAACTGAGTATACAGATACAATCCTCCGAGTGAGGGAACCGAACAACGGAAGGTCCAAGTGGGAAAATCCCAGCAGCGAGTAGTTTCGAGTGGGAAAAATCCTACGAGTGGGAAAAATCCTATGAGGGGAACATCTAGACACAGTCCTTTGATGGGGGGAAATCTCATCAGCGGAAAAGACCAACTCCGAGTGGGGAAATCCTAGCAGCGGAGTAGTCACAAGTGGGTAAAATCCCGTCAACGGAATGTCTAACTTGGGAGGGCTGATTGATTAGGAGCAGAAATATCATTTTATACAATATTAGAAGGGATGACATGAAATTAGAATATATCAAATGGCAAGGATAAGAGTACTGCCATGTCTCTTGGAAACATGAAATCACTCAATTGCTTTGTATTAGGTGATTAGGTGTTATGGCTGGATAGGCAGTGGAGTGTTGAGCTGCCGAATCTAGAGGCTGCTTTGGGAGTGAGCATGCACTCTTTGAGAAAATCTTGTTGGATGAGCTCTTCTAGGTGCTTTCGGAAGGCCAAGCAGTAAACGGTTTTGTGTGTCTTGCAGTCATGGTAGGAGCAATATTTTTGTGCTCTGAAAAGTGAGGGATCATACCGGATTGATCTTGGGAGCCTAATCCACGGCTGGTCTTTGATGGTGTTGAAGATCTCTTTGATGGGGAACCTCAACGGAGTGAAATGTTATTCCAACAGCTTGTAAGTTCGAAGCAAATTTAGTGAAAGGATGGGGAGAGCTTGTCACTTGATACCATGTTACCCCCAGTTCTGATCTTGGGCAAGGGCAGAGGCTTCATGTAGAGACTTTGACTTTCATCTTCGCAGTATGGTTGAAGGAAGTCTTCATTGCATCCTTCAGCTGGATGTAGGGCTGGGCTCGCGACAAGACCTCGCTCATACGAGTGATAATGTGGTTGAGGAGGTACTTGTACAGGGGGTGAGAAACCTGCAACCCACTGATGAACGCGGGTGCAGAAATATCCTCACTGCAGTTGGGAAATTTGGGGAGTTGGCTTTGAAAGAAGTTGATATATGATTTGGCACTGTCGCTATATCTCATCTTGACGGAGAGGATATAATGGTTGCTTTTCTTGGCCTCTTAGAGAGATGCACACAGAGTGAGGAACGCTCTGGTTACCTCTTCGAAATTGCAGAGAGAGTGGAGTGCAGAGAATAGAACCAATCCGATTCTACACCTTTCAGGCTGGAGGAAAAGGTTATGCACAAGAGTGGACATTACGTGAATAGACCATCATCTTATCCCGAAAATGACTGATGTACTGGACGGGGTCGCTCACCCTGAAGTAAGTCGAAGAGTGGAGTTTGAAACTTCCTCAATAACTCGCATTCAGGATGTCTTCAGAGAGGAGAGAATTGGAAACTTTGGCAGCTAAAGGCATTGGGTATCCTTGCAGCCTGGCTTCCGTGATCCGTCTTTGGATCTATTCGTCAAGGATTCGGAGATCGGGAGATCCACCAACTTCCAGTTCACTTTCTTACTGTGTCGATGGCTTGTTATTCTGGAGAGCAGCGATTTGAGCTCGGAGTTGGTTGTTGAGCTGCCTCAATGTCTCTTGCTCACGGGTGGCATTCTCATGGTTAAGAGCTGCCTGCTCTCGATCGCGATCTGATTGGGCTTGTTCTTTCATATGCTCTTTCATGTCAGCGAGCATCTGAAGAAGCTGATTTTCATATCACTGCGGTGGTTAGACACTGGCGGTTGCTCCTTGAGGTAAGGAGCCATTGTCCTCTGTAGTATGCGACTGATCGTTAGTTGGTGGAATCATCGTGCCCTACTGGTTTCGATGGCCTTGCCTTTGGATGTTGCATCATTGACGGCTCACTTTCTTGGGGTAATCGTCGATGTGGAAGAGATTTTTTGAGGAAGGTTTTTGGGTTTATAGGAGAGAGATCTTGAGTGTAGTAACTCAGATCTCAATGAAAGCACCTGATTGTGCTGGAGATTTTCCGCTACGAATGATTAAACAGTCGATCCACACTACAAGCGAGAGAGGAATTTTTAGAGTATAAGTGTAAAGCAGTGATCACAATACAGAAAAGAGACAGAGACAAAAAATTTTACATGAAAACTTAATCTGAAAAAACAACAGGAAAGTGGAGGAAAATCCACTATAATCTGCCATTTTACAAGGATTATAGGAATTGTTTGGAGTGTTTCAGAATAAGGGTTGACTATGAAAATATTGGGAAGGTCTTGGTTTAAGTCGGTCCAGAGAGAGGATCTAGGTAGGTTGCTCAGTCCCCCTTCTCATTGGAGATGATGATCCATTTATACTAAGTTGTTGGTGATGAATGAGAGAAGACGAGGTTCCTGTAATTGCACGACCTTTATGTGCAGATTTGTTGTAACGACTGTGATTATGGACACTGGATTGTTGTGATGCAGGGAACCTCTTCATTATCTATAACTCTCCACTGTGAATGCATGAGCGTTACACGTCTTCAACGTGGGAGAGAGAAAGTGGCATAATTGCAGGCGGAGATCTCGGTGGTCGCTACTGGGGACTTTCGGGGTGAAGTCAAAAATTTTAGACTATAGGTGACTCCGGAGGGTGATGTCTTCAGAATAAGAGGTAGCTCCAGGATCAGTCTGGGTAACGGAGCTTACTGAATGATGTAGAAGCTTCGAAAGGAGAACTTGATTGCTGGAACACGTATCAACATTTTAGTGAGGGTCAAATTTTGACCACTGCAATCTCATTTTTGAGATCTTTCTCCATGTGTGAAAAGCCAGCAATATTCTTGCTTGCGCCCACAGATACCACAAAAAAAATACTGAATGTAAACTTCATAAAATTAAACCGTGTCTGTCATTCGACATGCAATGAGGCATAAGCCAGTCACACTGCGGCTGTGCCACATGTTACTCGGCGGGGAAAAAAGGAAAAAAAATCATTTTATTGTTTTGGGTTGCGTTAGGTCAAGGATAGAGGCCTGCCAGAAAAACTTTAGGTTTGTGAAGTCGGTCCATCTCTTGTCGCAGGCCAATATCTATCCAAAAGCTTGCTCTGAAGAGTCTCTAGGATACCAAGGTTTGTCCTGTCAATGATCATACCATCTCATCTTATTCCTTTGAGTCAAATCAATTAAGCATGTTTCAAGCTTTGGCTGTTTCATGGTGATGATACTTGGTTAGAATCATTTATAGAGTCAGTTAGGCGAAGAATCCTTTCCCCCTTTGCCTTTTCTCATTTCTTCTTGTGAGAAATCTAGTATCCACGCTGCAATCCTTGTCGGCTTGTTTGGAGTTAATAAGCACCAAAGATGACATTGATACTAGCCAGCAACATTGAACTTAATGAATTATGCATGAACTTGCTGGATTACTGCTGGCTCAATTTCATCCATGTTTTTTAGTTTGTTTTTTTCCTGTCAAAAAGCATATTGAAGGTCAACTGGCAGCAGGATAGCTATTACAGGATGGCCTACTAGGAACTACTGAGAAAAGATAAAGAGTTGAGGCATCTCCTCCATAACATTCCTTAACTTGTAGAGTTTGCATGTGCATGCACCTTATCTAGCTGACAAAAAAATAAAAATACAATCTGAATTAAAAATAAAATACTAGTCCCTTGCTTCTGTTTTCTCTCTCTTTTTCTTCAAAGTTTGTGGAAGAAAACAGCACACATAATGGTTTCCATATGGTTTCCAGATCCTTACATGCCAATGCTTACTGGCATCAAAAATTCTCATGGTATCCCTCATATTATTCTTTTTGGACCAGGACAGGACAGAATTTTCTCCCTTCCTTCCATGATTGCTACATGTCTTTTATTAATTAATATCAATAATAAAAAGCAAAAGTAGCGCCACTGATTTCCTAACACTGAAACGCTACAGTTCACATCCAATGCTCTTTAGTCAGAGATCATGCGAGATACTATAATAATAAAACAAAATGAAACAAAACCTGGCAACTGATTAGTGATTCGTTGTTTTCATTAATTCATAATTAAAGTTCTCTAACATAGCTTATGTTGTAACGAAATTGATATACTCCGATACCAATTGTTGAGTGCATAAGTCGGGATACCATACTTACTATGATATCAATAGTTGGGAGATATGGAGTTCCCCACCGACGACCTCAAGCACGTCATGAGATCGATTACCTCGAGCACACAAGATGAATATTAAAAGATACAAGAAGAACACACAATTTAACATATGGTTTGACTCAAACTTAGCCTAGTCTACGGGGAGAGAACTTGAGAGAGTTTTATTAATAAACTTGATACAAAGAGATCCAACCTCTTGATGACACAAGAGTATTCACGTTTCACTTGAATTTACGCCTAAATTAAAAGAGTATACCTTCTCTCTATGTACCTCCACCTTACTCCTCTCTTTCTTGACTTTTTAGGGACTTACATTGTTGTTCAACACAACTTTAATATGCTCATATGCTCCAATTTATAACACTGGGTTACAACATTTATTTATAGGATTTTACAATACAACTGCTGTTTGGACTATGAGATGACCTTTGTCATTGGATACTTGCAGAATCTTCATCAATTTTATTAGGTGTTGATCTCCTTGATCTAGGAGGATTTTAGATTTTAATTTTAGAAATAAATCTTTATTGAATAGGAATTGAATCTTATTCATACTCCTCCTGAAAGGAAACTCGCAATCGTCTGAAAAGATAACTGCTTCATCTTGATTTGCTTCTTCTGCTTCAAACCATCGTCTTTCTAACTCAATTGAATTTTCTTGGACCATCATCTCCTCTTGAAAAACAAGACAAAATCCTAACAATTTCCAACTTAACTTGCTTTTCAAGATTTTAGTAAAGCAATTTGATATTTTGGATTACTACTTTAATTTTTCCTTGGTTTAACCATATCATGAAGTCTTTAATACTCTGATCCCCACTCCTCGGGGCCTGTGGCTGTTTACCGTGATGGGTTGGGCCATCTCGGGTCTTACCCGAATGCACCCTTTTTTTAGTCATCCTGCAACACTTAGACCCATTACAATTTTCCTTGAAGTTTCACCTCGAAATGAGCTCCCTTCAAGCTTTCCATTGAAACTTCTTGACTTAGTTTCTTTCTTTTAGTTTGCATTGCATCACCGCCGCCACCAGCAAATTTCGCTGTGTGACATCTTCCCGACTATGAGGCTCTACCGGTCTTGAGGCAATCCGCCTCTAATTCTGATATGTTCTTACCAACTTTACACGAACATTGTCAAGTACTTATCGTGCCATGGTTTTCCACCGATCACTTAGTGATGGTCTACCTTCCATCGATATTTTAACCTTGAGACTTGTCGTCTTCACATAATAATCTTATCGGGCCTTCTCGCCACACACTGCCGTGATCTTCCTTCTATCAATCAGGGCTACCATCCACCTTTGCATTAATGCTTGCCAGATCTATTACCCTGCTATTGATGATCTTCACACTTGATAGATCCACTAATGCCTGCAATAATCTCACCGTGTTACGACTAACCCGTCGTAACTTTGGCCATGATCTCCATTGATTCTTTTAACCAATCTATATAGAACCTGCATCAGACATTGAAATCTCCTCGATCTGCACCCACCATTGCATTCAGAATGCTGACAAACATAGGGTTCGACACCTTGATCGTCTAAATCTGCTTACGATTGCACGACCTGCCTTCCGATCAATCTCATCCATTGATCGTCTTCATTACTCTCCGTTATTTTTCCTTTGACTTGTTGTCGCAGCGAGCCTCCATAGGATGCCTTATGTGATGTCTCCGTGAGCTCATCGAGCCCGTCTTGTCCTCTGCTATTGGCGATGATTTAATCATCATCTTCGCGTCTACCGTGTTCAGATTTGAGCATCATTGAGCCTTGACGACTCCACATTGAACAATATACTTTAAAAGTCATCGATTTTTATCTTAAAATAAATCTGAACTTTTTTGTTGTCTTCTTCATCTTGATGCCTCCACCGAACTCCATCGACTTCATATCTTCTTCTTCATCTAGTGCCCTCGAGTGTTGAACTAACACCATCAGCTCTGAAACCATTTGTTATAACGAAATTGATATACTCCTATACCAATTGTTGCGTGCATTATACAGGATACCATACCTACTATGATACCAATAGTTAGGAGATACGAAAATTCCCACCAATGATCTCAAGCACGCCATGAGATCGATTACCTTGAGCACACAAGATGAATATTAAAAAATACAAGAAGAAGAACACACAATTTAACATGCTTCTGCCCAAACTTGACCTACGTCAACGGAGAGAGAACTTGAGAAAGTTTTATTAATAAACTTGATACAAAGAGATCTAACATTACTCTTGATGACACACGAGTATTCACCTTCCCATTAAATCTATGCCTAAATTACAAGAGTATATATTCTCTGTATGCACCTTCATCTTTCTCCTATCTTTCTTGACTTTTTAGGGCCTTCTTAGTTTTTTAGGGCCTTATATTATTGTTCACCACAACTTTAATCTGCTCCTTTGCTCCAATTTATAGTGCTGGGTTACAACCTTTATTTATAGAAATACAACTCCTTTTTGAACTATGAGATGATATTGACCATTGGATACTAGAAGAATCTTGATCAATCCTATTAGGAGTTGATTTCCTTGATTTAAAAGGATTCTAAGCTTTTTAATCTTTAAAAACAAATCTTCATTGAATAGGAATTGGATCCTATTCAAACTCTTCCTGAAAAAGAAACTCGCAATCGCCTGAAAATGAAACTGCTTCACCTTGATTTGTTTCTTCTAGTTCAAGTTATCATATTCTCCAACTCAATTGAATTTTTTTGCATCATCATCTCCTCTTGAAAAATAAGATAAAATCCTAACAGCTTATTAGTGTTAATGATTCCCATTCCTAGCCCTCGTTGAGCCCCTTGTCTCCCATGTGAGACCAATTGATACTCATTTGGTCTCTCAGTTGGGGGTTGCTTTTACTCATGGGTGTTGCTTTTTAGTCATGACAAGAAGTAGGTGCGGCACATCCTCACATGATGATCTCCAAATCCTTTTTCTTTCCAATATATTAAGGTTAACGAAAGCTTAAAGGGCTGTTAAGAAACTTAATGGAATAGGTGCCGTGTTTTATGCCATTATAGATTTACTTCAAGTCACCCGCTAATTATTATTTGACAAGACAATTAAAAGTTTTAAGTGTTAAGCTTACACTCGACAACACCATCAACTTCATGTTTGAAGCTTCGTTGGATGCACTGAAGAAAACTTACACTAGTAAAAGTTGGTAATTCGGCATTTTTTAAAATAATACAATTTTTAAAACTATTTTTAAAAATCGACTTCTCTCAAAACAATTTTCAAAAACCAACCTTTGACACGTCACGACAGAGGTGAGGCATTTTGCCCCACCAGCACCGACGTGGCGCTCGCGTTGGTGGAGGTCGATTTTTTTTCGTCCGGGATTGCTAACTCCAGATGAAGAATATATGTTTTTCCCAAGTTTTCTTTGTCCAGGGTTGCCAACCCCAGACAAAACCATTTTCTTTTTTTAAGCTTTTTTGCTTTGTGTAGGTTTGGTAATCCTATCAAAGAGCACTTGGGTTTGTTTTTACCTAAGTGTTCTTTGTCCGAAGTTGACAACTCCGTACAAAGAAATTTTAATTTTTTTTAGCTTTTCTTTGTCCGGGGTTGGCAACCCCGAACAAACAACCTCATTTTTTGGGGGTTTTTTTTTGTCCAGGATTGCAAACCCAGACAAATAAAAATTGAAAAAAATTAAAATTGCTTTGTCCTGAGTTGTCAATCCCGGATGCAAAATATTTTAGCTCTCAGCTGTCTATACAAGTGGGTCCCATGTATGGTTTTATTACTCTCCCCTTCTCACTCTCACTCACTCACTCTCTCTCTCTCATACTCTCCCCTTCTCACTCTCTATGCCCTCCTCCCACCCTTCTCACTCTCTCTGCCCTCCCCCAACCCCTTTCGCTGTCGTTACTCGACGTCCTCTCCTCTCAACCTCATCGCCGCTCGGCTCCGGTGCCCGCCGCCGCCGATAAGATCCCTCTCTTCCTCAGTCCGCTCTCTATCTCTCCCTCTCTCGTTGTCACACCATCTCTCTTTATCTCTCCCTCTCTCCCTGCCACACCGTCTCTCTCTCCCCCTGCCACGCTCTCTCTCCTTCTTTCTTTCCCACTCTTCTCTCTCTCCTCTCCCCCCAATTCGCTCGCCCCCCCTTGCCCTACCCCGACCCTCTCTGTCTCGCTGCCACACCTTCTCTCTCTGCCAGACCCTCTCTCTAAATCTGCTCTCTCCCCTCTCTAAAAATTACTCTTAAATTCAGTCTTAAATTTGTGATTATGCTAGGGAAAAATTGTTTTGGGAAATTGAGGAAATATTTTAATTTTTTGAAATTTAGGGAATATTAATAAATAATTGTACTTCTATCCATGTAGATTAGACAGAACGAATGATCGTTTGTGTCTCTTCTACTGGTTCGTCTCTTCTCCAGTGATAGATTTAATTTTGAGATAAGTGGTATTATCAATCTCAATTTATTTTTCATGCTTTTAATACTATTATTCTGGTTAAATTCTAGTAGCTAGAACAAATTGATATTTTTTGTTCCATCCATTAAATTAGGTACAATGTCTAGTTCCAATGTCTCTCTTTTTTGTTGGTATAATGGTACACTAACAATAGATAGAGATAATAATGTAATGTATGTTAATGGAATAGTAAAACTCGTGATTGTCAGGAAACCAATTACAATGCATGAATTGGTAGAGAAAGTCCATCAAATCATCAAAATTAGTATAAGCGAGCATTATATTCATTTTACATGCATGTGACCGGTAGCACACGGGCCTTATCAAGCAGTGGGAATATCAGATGATGATGACACACATGTAATGCCTGAATTGTTTCCAGTCATGAATACGATAGAGTTTTATGTGGAGAAAGATTTCGTAAGCCATCAAATGCATGAAGGTCATAGAGAATTCACACGTATGAACAATTTGGATAATGAGTCAATGGGCTTCAAGTCTCCAGTGCATAATACGTAAGTAACCGTGACTTTTATTTTGTTGTTTACATTTCTCTTTTTAATAAGTGTTTAGATAACATTAATATTTGGACAGTCTTAACAATTTGGTGCAAGGAGAGGAGATGTGTCACAATATATAGACATCATGTATGTATCCTAATAGAATGCATTACTCCTCCATTTAAGCGCCACAAGTTGACTCAACAAATCTCACTCCACTTGAGATGAATATTACACCAACGAAGAATCCAAGTGCAAATAGGTAAAAGTGTACCTAATTGAATTTTTCACTTATGCGCAAGGATGGCAATCTAACTTTAGTGTGTTGTGTACAAATCTTATGTAGGAGTTGGTACTCAACTGGCATGAGTACTAATGTGACTCCCTTTATTGTTGGAACATCCTTTATGCATTCAACACTGTAGACTATCTAAAAATCACTGAAGACAAGTCGTCACATGCAGAGCCCATACTTCAGACGCAAAGGTTGATAAAAATCATTGATGTAGTGTCAAGACGTGAGGCTCGAAAGCATCACTACAAAGCTAAGATGTGGGGTTCGAAACCCGCGTCTCAGCATCACTGCAAAGCCAAGACGCGGGGTTCGAAGCCCGCGTCTCAGAACAGAGCTTAAAGCCCGCATCTCAGACGCAAAGCCCAACACAGAGTTTGAAGCTAGCGTTTCTACACCACCATGGTGCCAAACACGAAGCTCAAGACCCGCGTCCAGCGTTACCTCAACGGCTAAACGTAGGGCTCAAGCCCGCGTCCCAACTGCAGAGGAGCCCTGTGTCTCAGTTATAACTACCCCATTACTGGGTCAAATACTGCTCACGTAATGAGGGGAGTTAACCCTATTATGGAGGGTTTTTATGGGATAATTTTACCCCTGAAACCCCTATAAATAGATCGATTAACTATTGAAAAGGGTCAGAATTTTCAGCTGAGAAATATTGATAAAGAGTCAAACTCTTCCTCTAACTTGTTGAGTTCAAGTTTTTGCCTAAGTCTTTTTGAGATTTCATTGGATAGAAGTTGTGCTACTCCATCTGTGATCCAAGGAGAAGACTTCCAGAAGAGCTTGACGTTCACCAGGTCAACGAAAAATAAGAATCACTTTCACTGCTACGCAAAGAACCTAACCTTAAACAAAGAGAAGATCTGAGCTTGAGTGTCTTTTCTCTCTTGTAGTTGGGATTTGAGTGGTTGTAACTTTTCATTGATTCAAGAAAAAAATTTGCAATACAGTTACAACATTCCTCCCCGTACAGAGATGGCGACTCCGCTGGGGACTACTTTCTCCAATGATGAGCAAGTTGTGGCGTAAGGTGACGTCAGTTTTATAGAAAAAATGGTCGAGTCACTCGTTGTGAAATTCAACCAGGCAAAGTATAAAGAGTTCCTCTCTTCTGGCTCCAAGAGCCCCAGGTGGCACGACAGTACCGCAGGATCTCCTCAGAGATCCGCTCTCAAGTCCCTTCGGAGACTTCCCCAAAGATGGCTTGCGCAAACAGCGCCATTTCTGGCCGCGTCGCGCCCGTGGTCTGCGTCAATTTCTCCCACGAACCCGCGAGGCCAACGTGATTGAAGGCCAATCTTGCCATGCCCCTTCTCTCCCTTAGCATCAGGTTAACGGGGGTCCCCAACAACTCGTGTGTAATCAGAATGCTGAACGTCAACAAAGGCGTCGCGTATGTCGACAACAGATGAAAGAAGCTGGAAAAGTCATCTGTCCAGTAGATACAGGACGCGAGGTTCAACCCCGCGTCTCTTCTGAACAGCATCAGACGCGTGAAGTCTACGTTTGGATATCAAAGCGCAGAGCTCAAGAGTCTCGCGTGAGTCTCGCGTGTCTGAGGCCCTACATCGCAGACGCGATGTTCAACAACGCGAGGTCTGCGTCTCTTCTCAAAGATATAAGACCCGCGTCTCTATATCTAAACGCGAGGCTCACGAAGTCCGCGTCTTTCAATTGTCACCAGGAAAAAGCGACAATCAGCAACGCGAGGTCCACGTCTCTTCTCAGCAGAGGCACGAGACCCGCATCTCAAAGCCAAAGCGCGAAAGCCGCGTCTGTTCTACAGAACGTGAACTCCGTGTTTCTGAACCTTGCGTCACTAAAACTCGCAAAGTGAACATTTGCTCTCCGACATCTAGGGTCAGAAGGGAGCTGAAATATCCTCATCCTCAGAGACTCGAGGCTGGTCTCTTAGATCCCCTTCTGACGGATCTAAGGGATTACTTGACAAAGAAGAGGAGTGTTCATCAAATCACTCCACTATGCTACCATGAACGGCTCATCACAACGGTGCTCTGTGAATGCCACTGCAAATAGTCGGTGTTCAAACGGTTATCATCTACGTTAGTCTCTTGCTCGGCCAAAAGGCATCGTTCCTGCACAAGGAGAACTTTCTTTGATACGGAGTACCCTGAAGTTACTGCAAACGTGGTAGGTCTAAGAACTACGCCAAGAAAGACTAAGGAAACGCAGCCAATAGTCAGCTCTGATGAGTCTGACACCGAGCGAAAGGAGTGTACCGGCATACCCACACTCGAACTGGCGTAATAGCCCCAGTGGACTAAGTGCCCCATCCTGACGTAAGCGAGTTACACTCTGCCATCACAGAATCACAGGCCTCGAACTCTTCTGTAGAGAAAGAAGCCTTTGCTACATGGCAAACACTCCTGAAGAAATGGCCAGACGCTTTGAGCAGTAAGCCCAGATCCAGAGAGAGCAACTCGATATGATTCGTGCTCAACAAGAATCTATCGACAGCCTCAAGCAGATACTTTCGCAATTGCTTAAGGACAAAAAGAAGAAGCCTAAGGCCAAGACGCTTTCCAAGAAGTCCAAAGGCAAACGGAAGGAAGGGGAAAGCTCGTCTTCTGCACATGCTGAGGAGGAGGAGCATTCTAACTTTGAGTTGTCAAAAACTCCATCCGAGAGGAAGATAATTCATAGAATGCAAGCACTCATTCAAAAAGAATGAGTAAACTAGAATAGCGTCTTAAAGACCTTGCCAGTTGAAAAGGCCTACAAGAAGCAGGAGTGATCCGGCCATATCCGCCTGAGTGGGATCTTGTACCATACCCTACTGAGTTCAAAGCTCTGACCCTGTAGGCCTTCGACGACAAAGGGGTCACCGAACCAACACCTATTACTTCAAGTCTCAGACAGGGAATGTAGTATCAAATGAGGCCATCCTGGCATGTTTGTTCATCGACACCCTGAAGGGGATCGCTTTTAAATGGTTCATGAATCTCTCAGAAGGCTCCATCTAGAACTGGGGTGATCTGGAGAAGCTTTTCCTTACACTCTTCTTCGAAGATGACTCAAGAATTACCATGCCAACTCTCTTGGTGACGTGGCAACAAAAGGAGAGTCAGTTAAAGCATTTGTGGAGAGATTTCAGAATATGACACTCTGATGTCCTAGCAGTATGATCCCAGGCCACCCTGGTAGAAACATGTCATCACAATTTGTAAACCTCACTCCTAACTCAGATAAGAGTAGCTGAAAGCCGTACCTGGAAGCAGCTGATCCAGCAAGGTGAATAAGCAGAAGAGATTGTCGCTAGGGTTAAGGCAGAAGAAAATAAGCTCAGACCCAAAAAGTCAACGAGGCGCTCGCCAGAAGCATCTTTCTAAGCTAAAAGGAAGGACACACTGGCGATAGAGACAAAATCTCCCTCTAAGCCCCAACCGGGTAGAGGGGGTTGCTCTTCAACCCAGTGAAGCACCAACAAGGAGTACTCCTTCAAAGACGAGCATGTAAATTCATTGTTCAAGTTACTCAACAAAAGCAACAGACTGAAACTTCCTGAAGCTAGACGTCCTGAGGAGGTTGGCAAGACCGACAACCCTAATTATTGCTTGTACCATAGGATGTTAGGGCACCCTACCAAGAGCTGTTACATCTTCAAAGACATTCTCTAAACTTTGATTTATGCAGGGTGCTCAAGCTTCGCTCAGAGCAGAAGAAAGTCAAAGTAAATATGACATCATTTCTTCAGTTCGGGGTCAGCCTCCAACACCGACCGGAGTAATTCCCATCCTGAAAGGGGAACTAAGGGTGCTCAATACATATCCATGCCACTAGCGGGAGAAAGGTCTCGTACCTATTCCTACTCCTCAGGGAGAAATCATGTGGGTTCATCCCGACCTCGTGGAAGGCCAACAATGGACTACTTACCAACAGGAAGTTCAGGGGCAAAGAAAAAGTTTCGCCATGCAATGTGGTGTGTGCTTCCTCTTGGGAAGCAGAAACTGATGTCCTCTCGCTAACTGATTCGAAGGAGGAGACAATCGTCCTAGCTACAGAACCGAATGCGCCACTCGTAGCAGGGACCCGCTCGGGTCAGTCGTACTTGAAGAAATACGACGAAAATGGTGGCAAATCCGCCAAAACAAACCCCAGAGCCAACCAAGCAATCCACAAAGCAACCCATGGAAAAGCAAAAGGAGCTTTGATATGCCAAGGCCCTTCTATTTTTAGAAGTATCTTCAGCACCTTACCGCTTTGATGTCTTGGCTCAACTGGCCAATATTCCGCCTAGGATCACCTTTACGAGCTCGTGAGACTGTCCAAGTCAACAAGGGAAGCTCTAAGAGAAGCTTTAGCCGATGCTGAGGCTTTCATGGCCCGGATTCCGATTGAACCCTAGAAGGAAGATGAAGAAGACTGCCTCCATGCCTCTCAACATGCCCCATGCATAACCTTAACTCCAAACAACATACAGGTTAGGGGGAAACATGATAAGCCCCTATACTTCACAGGGTATATTGGATCGTTTCAAGTGAGCCACATTCAGGTGGATCCAGGATAAAAGTTAAGCATCATGCCCCACCAGGTCATGCAACACTTGAGAATTCCCACTCGCATTCAGGTGGATCCAGGATAAACGTTGAGCATCATGCCCCGCCAGGTCATGCAACACTTGAGAATTCCCACTCGCCGATTGAGCGCCACTCAAACTACCATTTACAGTTTCAACGCCAATGATACGCGCCCAATGGGAATGATTAAACTCAGATGTCAGATCGTGGACCTAAGATCTGAGGTGACATACTATGTTATCGATACCAACACTTCACGTAATTTGCTGTTGGGACAACCATGGATTCATCGTAACTCCGTCGTCCCCTCTACTCTCCATCAAGTCATGAAGTATGTTGATGGAGATAGAAAAGCTCAAACATTGATCTCCAAAAGGTATCCATTCAAGAGGGTAGAGAACTACTTCACAGATTCCCTCATGTACTAGGATTCTCTGGAGAAAGACAAGAATCCCCAGCCAAAGGAACTAGTCTCTGGTAACGAAGCTGATGTTGAGCTAGAGACAGAAGAAGAATGTCTTTGGGAGTTGAATCCACTTGTAACGAGCGTTAATAAGCTCGATGTCGATAACACCGCCAATGATGTAGGTGAGTGAAATATTAATGAAGAGTTAAATTTGGCTTACTTTTTTGTGTTTGCTTTTGATTTCGTGCCATCAGATACTAGTACCGATGTAGATGATGACCCCTGATCAGCAATAAATGCCCTGACATCATTGCATGTACCAGTGAGATCATCTCTCAAGTTATATCAAAGCATCAGCGATGTGCAGATATCATTCTTTGAGGTCCCAGTAAGACAAAAGGCCAAAAATCAATTCTTTTTGGACAAATTGAGTCCAAATCAATGACTTATGAAGACTCAGAAAGCGAGACGAAACTTTCTCAGTTCTCTCATTACGAGTCAAATGTACTCAGAATGATGAAGAACATGGGGTATGACCTAACAAGTTATCCTGGCTTGAACTTCGACAAAGGAAGGAGAACACTGCTTCGATCCTTCGTTCCAAAAGGGAAAGCCCCTGATTATTATCATCGAACTCGTAGGGGGTTGGGATACCTGTCAGCCTCTAAGTCTGAAGGATCATTACACCATAATCACTCGTTAGGCACGTCATCATGGGAGTTAGATGTCAGTGTCGGCAACATCTTCAAAGAACTTTTGATAGACATGGTTTCAACAAGCCACCCGGAAGATAGAGATGAAGAAATGATCCAGTCAGATACAGATCCTTGAATCAAACATCTAAATACTCTCTGAAATATTCACTTTGAATAACGCGAACCACCCACAGAAGATAAGATAACCCAGAGTACTCTGGGAGATAAGGCTAATCCCAAGCCCATCTTTATGAGCGAAAGCTTATCACCCTCCAAGAAGGAAGATCTAATATCTCTTGTGCGAGAGTATATAGATGTTTTTGCTTGGAACTACGAGGATATACCTGGACTCGGCCCTCAAGTGGCTATGCATCACCTCAACATCAATCCGGATGTGAAGCCTGTCAAGCAATAACAACGACGGTTCTGCCCGGGGATAATGAAAGCGATTCAGTCAGAACTCAAGAAGCTTATAGACTTTGGTTATATCAGGGAAGAACAACACCCTGGGTAGCCAATATCGTCCCCATTACCAAGAAGAATGGGAAGATCCGAGTTTGCATTGATTTTTTTGATCTAAATGAGGCGTGTCCTAAAGATAAGTTCCCCCTTCCAATCACAGATGTCATGATCGACAACACGTGTGGGTTCGAACGAATGTCTTTCATGGATGGATTCTTGGGATACAATCAAATTAAGATGTACCCTGACGATAAGAAGCATACATATTTCAGGACACCATTAAAGGTATATTGCTATACTATCATGCACTTCGGATTGAAGAATGCTGGGACAACATACCAGAAAGCTATGAATGCAAATTTTCACGAGCATATACGCAAAACAACGGAATGTTATGTAGACGATATTGCAGTGAAAAGCCGTGCCAAAAGCAATCACATAGCAGATCTAAAGACGATATTCAATATCATGCGGGTACATTAATAGAAGATGAATCCCACCAAATCCTTCCATGTGGTAATCAGCGGTAAATTCCTCGGGTTTGTCGTAACATCCAAAGGAATCTACCTCGACCCAGAGAAAGTCCGCGCTGTCCAAGAGATGCAACCTCTAAGGAAGCTTAGAGAGCTTATGGGATTGTAAGGGCGACTAGCATATATCTGGAGATTTATCTCAAATCTCTCAGGATGATGCCTACCTTTCACCAAATTTATAAAGAAGGGTGTTTCATTCATCTGGGACGATACTTACCAACAAGCGTTCGAGGAAATCAAGTGGTACCTCACGCATCCACCTGTCCTTACACCCCGATGTCAGGAAAACCTTTTCTTATATACGTTCGAGCTATTGGTCATTCTCTAGGGGCTTTACTAGCTCAAAATAATGATCAGGGACACGAGCATGCAATCTACTACATAAGTAGAACTATGATCGGAGCTGAATATCGATACAATACGATTGAAAAAGAATGCTTGGCATTGGTATTCACCGTCCAGAAAATGCGACACTACTTGGTGGACCAAACTATACACGTCATGTCAAAAGTCAATCCTTTAAGATTGCTTATGACGAAGCCATCATCATTGAATGGTCAATTGGCAAAATGGGCCATGTTGTTCTCCCAATATGTAATAAAATTCTTGCCATAAAAAATTGTGAAGAGACAGGCAGTGGCAGACTTCTTTGCTGAGCATCCAGATCCAAGGGCGATCAATTTTATGAAGATCTCCCATATGAGGTTACTGAAGTTTGCTTGACCCAGACATTTTTTGAAGGACAGGTGTGTCAAATCCTCTTCGACAGCGCATCAAAACGGGTCCTCGAGGAAATATCGTAGTAGAAGTGGGGGTAGTACTTGTCTCCCCACAGAACTACGTAATCCCTCATGCATTCTCATTAACTGAGCCATATTCCAATAATGTAGCGGAATACAATGCTCACTTGATCGGGATGCAAATCGCCGATGAGATTGGCGTTAAAATCTCGAAGCATACGGTGATTCAAAAGTCATTGTTAACCAGGTTCGCGGGGAGTATGAAGTCAGACATGAAGACTTGGTACCCTATCACAATGCAACTATGCACATGATAGCGAGGTTCAGAAACTTCTATATCGACCATGTACCTCGCCTGCAAAATGCGCATGCAGATGCACTGACATCTCTCGCTGCTTCTTTGATTTTTTCAGCCGAGCGGCAGAGAAAGTACTTATCTACAGCCATGACTTTTACTGTCCAAAATTGCCCTCGAAAATGATCAGATTCCAGCAGGAAATCTTCAAGTCAAAGAAACTCCAAAGACTGCGGCAGGTTCAGAGCTCAGGGATTGGCAATTCTCATATATCGACTATACATTGTACGACATTTTGCCTGATGACCCTAAAGAGGCGGCTACGATTAAAAGGAAAACCCCTAAATTCTACTACAATGTGATCACAAGAACACTGTCTCGCCGATCGCATGATGGAATCCTCCTCCACTCATATAGAGGCATAGGAAACACTCAAAGAAGCTCATGACGGTATGTGTGGAACTCACCAACCTGGTTCAAAACTTGGAGATCGACTCTAAAGACTTCAATATTATTAGCCAAAAAAGATCCCTGACGTCATCGCTTACGCTAAGCGATTCTACACTTGTCAGATTCATGGTGATTTCATTCACCAGGCACCAGGACATGTTTGCCCTACAACTTCTTCCTGGCCATTCAAAATGTGGGGAATGGATGTTGTTGGTCCTATCAGCCCACTTCATCCAAAGGACACCAGTTTATCTTAACCATAACCGATTACTTTTCTAAATGGGCTAAAGCTATCCCCTTGAGGGAGATAAAGACATCTAACGTGATCAAGTTCATTAAATATCACATGGTCTACCACTTTGGCATGCCATGACAGATTGTTCATGATAATGGGCCTCAGTTCGTCAGCCAATCATTCTACAAATTCTGCAACAAGTTCAGGATTCAGAGTGTGTCTTCAATGGCATACTATCCAGCCGCTAACGGTCTTGCAGAAGTTTTCAATAAGACCATTGAGAAACTTCTCAAGAAATTCATCTCGAAGAGCCACCATGACTGGTATGATAAGTTATGTGAATGCTTATTGGCTTATCACACAACAGTGAAAACTCTGACGAAAGCTACACTGTTCTCTTTGGTATACGAGTGTTAAGTCGTACTCCCACTAGAAATTCAGATCCCATCTCTATGCGCTACCTTGACAACAGAGATGACAAATGAGGAGAAGCATTGACTACGACTCCAGAAGCTGGAAGCTTTGGACGATAAACGCCTACAAACTTAACAACAAATCGAGCTTTATCAAGCTCGAATTTTTAGAGCCTTCAACAAAAAAGTTAAGGAGCAGATTTTCAAGAAAGATGACCTTATCTTAACTGTCAGAAGACCCATGGTGATGTCATATAAGACAAAAGAAAAATTTCAGCCCAAATGGGAAGGACCATTTATAGTAGAGTCAGTCTACTCAAATGAAGCATACGGCCTCATAACCCCAGACGGCGATACGCTCATGATGTCGATCAACGACAGATTCTTGAAGAAGTACTATCCTTCACAGGATTATTCTCATGATCAGGTTAATATTACATCTCTGATCAAAACTTTCAGATCCAAGATGTTTGAAAGAGCACCAAAGAAAAGCTTCTTCCTTCAATGGATCACATTACGGTCGATCATTGTCGAGTCGACTGAACATTGGTTACATCATAATGCATGATGTAAACATTGAAGAAAACACAAAGTGTGAAACTTTAGCTTTAGCCTTGTTATTCTTCTCTAGTTTATCTATGAACATCCGACGCATCTGACAGTTAAGGATAGAGAAAAATGTTGGCCTTTTGATCCAAAATAAGTCTTCGACAACTCATCATGCTGAGGGGAATATCATGGCTAGCCCAACTCAAACGGTAGTTGGTAAAAATATACCAAGTTTGTTGATAGCTGAGGGTTTGCTAAAAATTCTATGGGACTTGGTCCCGCCTTCCCCTCCATAATTTCATAACAATTCCCTTCCACGGAATGGTAGCACCACAAAAATACCTGTGTCTATTTTCCTGACGAAATAAGCACAGACTTGTCACATTAACAGTAAACCTTTGATAAGCCATTTTCCTTAATCCCCAATGGGATTCGTAAAGTTAATATTACACCTCTGACAATTTATTCTATTTCCCCACCAAAGTCTCCTACCAATTCCCTCCTAAAGAGTGGTAGGTCCACAAGCTCAATCACTGCTATGTTAATACTACACCTTTAACAGTGAAAAGTTTCAATACTCCCTAGCGAATATGAACTTTCATTTGTCGCTCCCTTACATGGAGTCACAAATCTTCAAAATTGTCAAGTTAACACTACATCTCTGATAACCCAAACTTCACTTGCCAATTCTCCTTAATAGAATGGCAGGTCCTCAAAATTGCTCATATCACAAATCAGCTCTTGTCATGTTAATATTACACCTCTGACAGATTACTGTTAAGTTTAATATTACACCTCTAACAGTGATCAAGTTGCTGCCAAGTTCAACATTAAACCTCTGACACTCACTTTCCTCAGGCTTCTATATCAAAACTGAGACGAGCGATGCTAAGTTTAACATCACACCTCTAGCATCCAGTTTATTGTTAAGTGAAACAATATACATATGACAATAACTTTCCCTCAAACTTCTGTATCGACGTCGAGGTGACTAATGCTAAGTTCAAAATTACACCTCTAACATTACCCCTACTCAACACTACACCTATGACAGTAGTATCTTCAGTTTTTCTAATGAAACTGGAATCCTTGTAGAGCTAAGTTAACAATACACCTTTAGCTCACATCCTTGTCAAGTTAATATCACACCTCTGACAGGACTCAATCCAATCCGTTAAGTTAAATATCACACTTTTGACGGTAAAGAAATACTTAGATCTCCGACAGGTCTAGTCTTACTTGTTATTCTCGTCAATAGAATGGCAGGTTCACTTCAAATCACTGTTAGGTTGATATCACATATTTAATAGTGTTCTCACTAATCCCTAACTGAGTCTTACTTACGTTAATACTAAACCTCTGATGAAAACTCAATCACAATCCTCCACAGAGTGAAAACTTTACCTGTCATTCTCATCCATAGAATGGCAAGCCCATACAACCTATTCCACTTCTGTCAAGTTAACATTACACCTCTGACATAACCTTTTTTAAATTCTTTAAATGGAATTTTTCAACTTTGACTTACTAAGTTAAAATATTACACTTCTAGCAAATCAAAGATAATCACTTCCACTTGTCTGATTTTCAATACAAAAAGAAAGTCAAGACAAATAAGAAGGAAAGAAAAAGTGTCACTTTTATTGATATTCAAAAAATATGAAAGTGATACAAAACTCTCTCTTATCCAATAAGATTGAGTGATACAACAAAAAAGTCCCTCTTGCTCAGCGAAAGGTTGCACTCACTCCGTGAAACATTGAAGATACACAAAGTTTATCCTCTTGACTATTGCTGGGAACAGTAGATCAACTTCCTCTCCTCTTGAGAACAATGGTGTTTCTCGATGTCGAAATGCAAGGGAGCATTCTGATTTCACCCGACCAACTGGTGCGAAGGTCTTCACAAGGGCGTAATCCTTCATTCAATGTGAAGCTCCGCTACCAGAAAGTCATCTAATGAGTATGGGTTTTTGGTTACTGTCACTTCTTTGAACAAGATTGGTGAAGGGAGAATCTGAGATCTTACTAGTGACGTCCTCTTTCCTGTGACTTTCAAATGCGCCATGCTTATTGTGATCAGGGAGAATCCGAGACCTTACTAGTCATCATGTCCAATAATATCTTGATGTGTATCGAGAACCACACGGATCTTCCTCACCTTTGGATAGAAGTTCTGACTCCTCAAGTGATCGCCATTCGAACGAACTAGTCGTTTCATGTCTACCTCAATGAACGCGACAAAGACACTAGAACCAGCACCAACGATATGGCCACAACTAGCAAGAAGAAAAAAACTTGAGAGTTAAATTTCTACAAAGACAAAAAACATTAATCTAGAAATACAGACGCAGATTTAAAGTCATGAACTCCAGACGTAAATCTCGCGAATGTAGAGTTTACCACGCTCTACAGAGATAGAAAATACTATCTGAATGCAAGCCCGATATTAGACTCGCGTCTGATGATTAAAACACGGGACATATATTAAAGGCACAGACGCGAGCCTTAAAAACTTTCCAAGCTATGAACTCCAGACACAGATATTATAGATCTGTGTCTAAGACTTTGAGACGAAGAGTTTGCCACACTCGTGTCTAAGATTTTAAAAGAGCGTATAAGGCTTTTAAGACGTAGAGTTTGCCACATTCACGTCTAGAGACTTCAAAGAGTAGATACAAGTCTTAAAATTTTCTAAGTCATGAACTCCAAACGCGAGTCTTATATGCAAAAGCTCGCGTTTAAGGCTTCAAAACGCAGAGTTCACCACGCTCGCGTCTGAAGAACTTCAGACTTAGAAGTCAACAAGCTCGCATTTTATCAATTAACGTGAGGATAACGTTTGCAGAGCATGGACACATGGATCTCAAATTAACTGTCTAAACTTCAAGAAAGAGGTTTTCAGAAGTTTCAGAAAGAGATCAAGAGACAAAGTCTCTTCATAATCGGCGATGAAAGAGCTTCAAGGAAACAGAGCTTTATCATGACAAAAGCCATTTCCTATCAGAAGAAAAGTTCTCTGGATGGTGGACATCATCCGTCAAGACACGACCATGAAAGCACCTAAAGGGATGCTTTTTGATTTTGAAATCACTTAACAGTGATAATCATCGAAGAAGATTGCAAGAAAGCATCAAAATTTTGGATTCTTTTAAAGAACTCTGAAAGTTCTTCAGAGCACATGCCCTTAAAGGAAAACAGTTAAGATGGAGTTCTTCAGAGCACATGCCCGCGAAAGAAAACAGTCAAGATGAATGACTGTTAAAAGGCTCATGGCCTGTTTATAGGAATGGTCATTAATTAATGGCATAAAAATCAAAATCATCCTTAAATGCCAATTAATATCCTTAATTCGCTACGCAAATATCAAATCCAGTATGTGTGAGTCACGTGAATTTTTGCTTTGAGAAGTTTCAATGACACGTGTCACCAACCGTCAACACCGACTTTACCTCGAAAGATCTAGCGAGATCTTCACGTCTCTATAAACTGCATGTGACACTTCAAGGGCCGCGTTTTGAAGTCCGCGTCTCTTCATAAATTAAAGGCTGCTTTTCCTCAATAGAACGAGGACCGTGTCTTTAACAATTCAAGAACGCATCATAAATTCACGTCCTTCCACGAACCGAGAGTTGCGTCACCTCCAGCAAGTTGAAGAGCTCAGGGCTACGTCTCTCCTTAATCTAGGGCCGTGTTCTCCCATCAATTCAAGGATGCATCCCTGCAACAATTCAGAGCCGCATACTCTCAGTGAATCAGAGCTGCGTCTCTCAACAAATTAGAGCCGCATCTCTTAATAATTCAGAGCCACGTCCTCTAAGTGAATCAGAGCCGCGTCTCTCAAACAATCCAGAGCCACGTAATCTTAACAATTCAGAGTCGCGTCTCTTAACAATTTAAGGTCGCGTCTCCCCTACAATTCAGGGCCGCGTCTCTTAACAATTCGGTGCTATCTGAGTTTCTCCTCTACAACTCATAGTCGCGTCCTAGCAAATGGTTAAGGATTGCGTCTCCACATTGATCAAGAGCCGCGTCTATGAGAGCTGTGTTCTCCTACGCAATAAAGAGTCTGTCTGATTCTCAAACACAAAAGAGGGATAAAGATGAGACCTGATTCTCAAACACAAAGGAGGGATAAAGATAAGAAAAAACTTGATAACCTTTATTATTATTGTCAAAATGACAAAAGTGATATAAACACTCTCTTATTTAACAAATAGAGTGTTATAAAAAAGGAGATACAACAACTACTAAGCCATTTGTCCCAAGTATTTGGGGTAGGCTACATGAACCAAAAGAGAATTACGCTGGATCAGGTATATGGATCAGCTTTCTCCACTCATTCCTATCGAGCAATATACCTTCACTAAGACCTTTAGCCTCTATACCTTGTCGTATTACCTCCATCTATGTTTTCTTCAGTCTCCCCTGTGCTATTTTAACTTGCCCTAATTTGATACGCTCTACTTGCCGGATTGGCGCGTCTGTAGGTCTACGTCGCATATGACCAAACCATTATAGGTGATTTTCTCTCATCTCTTCTTCTATAGAGGCTACACCTATCTTAGTACAAATATCCTCATTTCTCACCTTATCTCTCCTCGTGTTACCACACATCCAACGAAGCATGCGCATCTCTGCTACACTCAGCTTTTGGGCATGATATCACTTTATAGCCTAACCATCTGTGCCATATAACAAACTGACCTAATAGCAGTCCGATAAAACTTTTCCTTCAGTCATAACAGAATATTACGGTCATATAAAACTCCTTTTGCGCTCATCCATTTCAACCAGCCGATTTGGATCCTATGGTGAGAAAAGGCGCAAGCCAAAAAAGAGATACAATAATAAAAGGCTGGGGGCTAATCTCACTCAGCCAAAGAGTAAATCTGGTCCCGGAAGCACTGTATCTTACGCCGGCATGCCTCTCAACCTCTACCCAAGATCGAACCCTCAATTTTTCCTCTGATAAGAATTTCTTCATAGTTAACTGTGCTTGAAGAGATTCCAACTTGGAAGAATGGGCAGTAAGATCTTCTTGGATCCGCTTATTGGCAGCCACTAGCTCCTCTAGCCTTTTTCTAGCAGCAACAAGCTTCTACTCATTTACCGGAATCAAGGCTTGCGTTTTGGCAATAGCTGCCTGAGCAGTGGCTATAACTTGCTCTGCGTTCTTGGTGATAACCTCAGATTCTCTGGAGTCGTCAACTAATCTTTGATAGCTAGTTTGGAGGTCATTGAGGTGTGGGCCTCTTCAGCCATCTGCTCCTCCATCTCTTTTCGATCGCGTTCTTGGGCACTGAGAAGCTTATTCAACATCAGCCAAGCGTCGTCCACCGGACTGAAGATCACCAAGAGGGGGGGAATAGGTGACTAGCTAATTTAATGATGAATAATGCGAAATTAAAAACTATTTATGCAAATTAAAACTATTAAGAAAACACACAAGGTATAACACAAGAGTCTAGCAGAATTCCCGGTGAAGGGTTCTGAACTATCTCCTCAAGATTCCTCTAAATAAGAGTTGAGGTGCCGCTATGACTCTCTTGGTTGAATACATGTGTGAGAAAACAATCCCAAGTATATATCAATTTAAGCACAAGATATATCAAGTATATAAATAGATAAGCAATGTAAGCATGCAAGTATAAACACAAGTGAGAGATAGAGAGAGAGAGAAACCGCAAACACGGGAGATTTGTTTCGAGGTTCGAGCACCCTTGCTCTACGTCCCCGCCTTCAACACTATGAAGGATTTCCACTAGAATCGATCCCACCGGATCACTCGGTACCGCAACACCTAAAACGAGTTCACACTAGAACTCCTTGGACTCATTAGTCCCTCTCTTGCTCCATCAAGAACAACACACGCAAGCACACTATCTTGCCGAGGCCGCACCTCTACACCGAGCTCCCACAAGAACTCGAAACAACACGAACCCGCAACTTCGCCTCCTCAAATATAAAGTAGAACACTTTGATGATCTCAACACTTTGATCACCTAAAAATACTCTCACAATAACTCTCCTATAGGATTGATATAGCAATGGAAAGCTCAAGTATGTGTGAGAAAACTAGGATAGATTTTGTAGTAAAAAACTCAAGAAATCACTTTTGCAAAACACTCTTGATAAACTCTCCTTTTGATATGAAAGTATTTGCTTTAAAATAAGTGGAGAAAACCTCTACAAGAGATCGGAAAAACTAGCTTGAAAACTCTCCAAAAATCTTGAGTAACACAGCCCAAAACAGCCCCAATATATAGGCCTCCAAAAACTAGCCGTTGGGGTCCAATTCAGCAGGAAATCCTGCTGTCGGTCGACAGCCCAGTCGATCGGCCTCCGACCGTCGTGCCACCGGTCGACCGTCCGGTCGAACGGGGCCAGATGCAGAGAGCAGAGCTCTCTGGATGGTCGACCGCCCGGTCGAGAGGCCCACCAGCCAAATGGCTATGAACGTTTGTGCACATCAGTTGACCAAAGCGGTCGACCAACTTTGGTCTCGATCGACCGGACGGTCGACCGACAGAAAGCCAGATCACATATTTTTTAGGGATTAAAACTTGGTCTTTTTACCTTCAATAAAATCTCATAAAATCTCATAAATTCTACAAAAATAAGTTCATTAACATACTTTGATATACAAACATGTTTGATTAAAAATTAATACATATTACAAATATTTTGAACTATTTTTGTGATATAGAAATTTTGGCCTTAAACAAAAATCGTATTTTTCAAAAACAATCTCCAAATTAGAAAACGATTTTTTTCAAAACTTCTCCAAATACAAAAATAAGATATTTTAAATACTTTTGAAGCTTAGTTGTATGGATATGATCCAATGCACATATATGATGAAATATCTATGTTTTTGACAATAAGCTCTAAAAATAAGTTTTGATAAATCTAAAACGATGCTTTTCTTAAACTCAGGACTATCTTATGAAAACACATATAAATTTTGTGTGTGTGTGTATATGAACTTGAGCAATCCACCAATTAATCTATCATTTATATTTTATCTAAAAACAAATCTTGACACTTACAAAACCCGACACAAGTCTTCTTGAAAATCTTTTCTTGAAAATCTTCTTCTCCTTCTTGACTTGGTCCAAAACTTTGATCCATGAGCAAGACTCCTCTTGAGCACTTGATGCGATCTTTATGCGCGAGCTCTTGAATCGACACGTGCTAGCTTCAAAACTTGACTTCAAATCCTTTATTGAAACTAAACATCTACTAAGATCTTGATCAAATATCTGAGACTAATTAAACACAAGATCATTAATACTATAACTATATGAGTTAAACATCATCAAAACTAGAGTGATGGGCCTTTGGGCCAACAATCTCCCCCTTTTTTATGATGACAAAACTCATGGAGTTATATATGCATGGATTAAAGTTAAGCTTCATAGAAGCTCCCCCTTAACTCATGCATAACAATAAACATAAATATATTCAATGAAGTGCATAAAACTAAACAAACATATATGCATAAATAAGGAGATAAACATGCATAAAATCACCAAATTCTTCTCCCCTTTTTGCATAAACAAAATATATATGCATAAAAAAGAAAATAAATTTGCATATATAAACTCTCAAAAATTCTTCTCCCCCTTTTCGTCAAATCATCAACAAAGGGGCGAAAACAAACCAAACAATAAAGATACATATGCGATATACATTCATGAAGAAGAGAGACGTGAAGTTAGCTCCCCCTGCATACATGCATTACATGAAGAAGAGATGGCAAGACCCTAACTCACATAAAACATAATATACAATGTATAAGCGGAGATGTTAAGCTCCCCATACACACGTGTACCACATAAAAAAGAGATGTCAAGCTCCTCAATATAAGATACACTCAACATGAATCTATATATAAAAGATGTTAAGCTCCCCTTGGATATAGGCAATACATATCAAGAAATTTTGAAATTACTCTAAAATAAAATTTTGAAATCTCTTAAGTCAACAAAATAAATTTTGAGATACCACTTGTAAATAAACAAAATTTTAAGATATCACTTGTAGGTTATTGATACCACTAGAAATATCTTTTAAATTTTTGATACAAATTAAAAGGTAAGATTTGAAGTATATTTTGGTATCAATAGAAATACCAATTGAAAATAATGCATAAGCTTATAAAGATACCAATTAACATTTAAAAATTAGTCAAGCATAGCATAAACATAATTTATGCTTTAAACATGTAAGGATATAGTAAAACAAGCACAATCAAATCATATATATGTATAAAAAAGAAAATATCAATAGAAATTGATACTAAGTGAAGTTAGAAGCATACATATATAGAAAACACATATGAGTATACAAAGATAAAATTTCATGAAGTTCATGTGTATATCTCATATCTATCCACTCTATTCATGCACATCTTTAAATAGATTTTCAATTTAGAGCATACAAGGCATGGTCACCCATCCAACCGCCCCTATAGGGTAGAAGTTTTCAAAATAAGATTTAAAAATAGTTGTAAATTAAAAAACGCTATCAAAGGAAGAATAAGTAACTAGTTTAAGATAATTTTTGAAAAACTAGTTAAAGATCCTTCAAACGTGAAACCAAATCATGTATCCCTTGAATCATAGCTAAATACACGAAAATTGTCACTCAAGATCTATAAGGCTCAAAAAGTGCTCATAAAACAAGTATATGAGTAAACAAAAATAATGTGAGTGTCTAAGAATCATGTGAATAGCATATTCATGAAATAATCATTAAGGCTCAAAACACCAAAGCATATAAAAATCATAAAAATTTATTTTTCATTAAAAATAAACTTCAAGGTATATGTATGTTCTATCAAAACTAATAATATACAAACATATCTCAAAAACAAATGAGTCCATAGTAGATTTCGCATGAAGCAAGTGACTCAAGAGTATACATATATATTTATTAGTTTTAGACAAGAATACATATACATTAAGCAAAACATGCACAAAGATAGGAAAATCAAGTATAAATGAAAGAATCATCAAAACTAAGTTGTACATGTACATGTAATGAGTACAAATGAGTAATGAGACACAAACATATAATAATCAAGTGTAACTCACTACTTGTACAAGTATTGACACAAGTTTTAATGAAAACTACATCTAAATAAGTATTCACCACATGAAGCACAAAACCAAAACATGCTAAAAATATTATCTATGTAAAAGTATGTAAACTAAATGAGAGTTTAGAGATAGTTACCAAACCATATGCACTATTCTCTAAGCCTCCAAAACATAGTGGTCCTCCCACCAAACTTCCTTGATAGCGATGCATCAATAGGGTATGTCCATCTAGCTCATGCATCCACCACTAAGGCACCAACCCTCTCACGTCATGTGAGAGCCCGCACCTACATCAAACACAAGTGGTGAGGATTTTGGTACCCATTTTCTTTGGGTCCACGGGGGTTATCATCATAAGGAACCCAAACATTTTTATTTACAAAATTTAAAGAATTTACTCTATCATAGCAAAATCTTGCAAGATGGCCTTTGCGGTCACAATGTGTACATTTGTACACTCTACCATGCATATGAGAGTGAGTGTGATCAAGATGTGCAAAGTGTCCATATGTGTGCCGTGGGTGATGTGCATGAATATGTGGAGCTTGTTTCTTTTGAAACAAGATTTTCAATCTAGAATGATTAAACGCACAATTGCTTAAAGTTGAGCTCAAATAATTTATTCTATTTTTCAAAACTTGAATCTCATTTTTATTGATAGTAGCATGAAGAGCATGGCAAGAATGAGAATCAACAACCTCTTTTTTTTAGAAAAATTTTCTTTTTCTTTTTCAACAAATTTTCTTTTCAAAGAGTTTTCTTCCAAAATAATTTCTTTTTCTTTTTCTACCAAAGTAATTTTATTTTTCAAAGATTTATTTCCTTCACAAATATCATTTAATTTTGAAGATAAGTAAATATTCTCCTTTTTCAAAAATTCATTTTCTTTTGAAATGTTTTCAAATTTATTTTGAAAGGAATCCTTTTCTTCTAAAATGGAATCTTATTTCTTTTTCAATCTTTTATTACCCTTTGTGAGCAAATCATATTTTCAAGAAGTTGTTGATAAAATAAAGCAAGCTCATCATATGGCAGGTCAACATCCTCATCAAGCTTGGATTCGGAGTTTACCTCAAGGGGGTTATCCCCTTGGACCATGTAGCATAAGTTGGAAGTATCAGTTCTATCATCCGAGTTACTCCCCGCATAGTATTGCTTTTGTTCACCAAGGGAGACTAAAGTGTTCCATACTATAAAAGCTGAATCAAAATTAGAAACCTTACATAAATAATCATCATTTAGGGTTGACTTTAAAGTATGGATGGCTTTTGAGTTAGCCTCTAGATGTTTGTCATTTAAATAATATGAATCTTTAATTGTGGCAATATAAACATGAATCCTTAGGGCTTTGAGGTACATGGATATCTTAACATTCCATATTTGGATGTTAAGAATGTCAAATATGGGAGGTGTCATAAATCCATGTGTGTGTGTACAAATATTGTGATCAGCTAAAATAAGAATTTTTAACTCAAGGTTGTTAGACTCAAATCAAGAGCACCAGGCTCTGATACCAATTGATGATCACCTAGAGGGGGGTGAATAGGTGACTAGCTAATCTAATGATGAATAATATGGAATTAAAAACTATTTATGCAAATTAAAACTATTAAGCGAAACACACAAGGTATAACATAAGAGTGTAGCCGAATTCTCGGTGAAGGGCTCTGAACTATCTCCTCAAGATTCCTCTAGATAAGAGTTGAGGTGCTGCTATGACTCTCTTGGTTGAATATAAGTGTGAGCAAACAATCCAAGCATATATAAATTTAAGCGCAAGATATATCAAGCATATAAATAAAAAAATCAATGTAAGCATGCAAGATATAAACACAAGTGAGAGATAGAGAGAGCAATTGCAAACACGGGAGATTTGTTCCGAGGTTCGAGCACCCTTGCTCTACGTCACCGCCTTCAACACTATAAAGGATTTCCATTAGAATGGATCCCACCGGATCACTCGGTGCCGCAACACCTACAACGAGTTCACATTAGAACTCCTTGGACTCACTAGTCCTTCTCTTGTTCCCGCAAGAATAACACACGCAAGCACACTAGCTAGTTGAGGCCGAACCTCTACACCGAGTTCCTACAAGAAATCGAAACAACACGAACCCGCAAGTTCGCCTCCTCAAATACAAAGTAGTACACTTTGGTGATCTCAACACTTTGATCACCTAAAAACACTCTCACAAAAACTCTCCTATAGGATTGATATAGAAATAGAAAGCGCAAGTATGTCTGAGAAAACTAGGATAGATTTTATGGTGAAAAACTCAAGAAATCACTTTTGCAAAAACTCTTGATAAACTCTCCTTTTGATATGGAAGTATTTGCTCTAAAACAAGTGGAGAAACCTCTAGAAGAGATGGAAAAACTAACTTGAAACCTCTCCAAAAATCTTGTGTAAAACAGCCCAAAACAGCCCCTATATATAGGCCTCCAAAGACTAGCTGTTGGGGTCCAACTCAGCAGGAAATCCTGCTGTCGGTCCACCGCCCGGTCGACCGGCCCACCTGTCTCGGTCACATATTTTTAGGGATTAAAACTTGGTCTTTTTAGCTTCAATAAAATCCCCTAAAATCTCATAAATTCTACAAAAATAAGTTCATTAACATACTTTGATATACAAAAATGTTTGAATAAAAATCAAAACATATTACAAATATTTTAAACTATTTTTGTGATATAGAAATTTTGGCTTTAAACAAATCGTATTTTTCAAAAATAATCTCCAAATTGAAAAATAATTTTTTCAAAACTTCTCCAAATACAAAAATAAGATATTATAAACACTTTTGAAGCTTAGTGTGTATGGATATGATCCAATACACATATAGCATAAAATATCTATGTTTTTGACAATAAGCTCTAAAAATAAGTTTTAATAAATCCAAAATGATGTTTTTCTTAAACTCAAAACTATCTTATGAAAACACATATAAATTTTGTGTATGTATATGAACTTGAGCAATCCACCAACTAATCTATTCTTTACATTTATCCAGAAACAAATCTTGACACTTACAAAATCTGACACAAGTCTTCTTGAAAAAAATCTTCTTCTCCTTCTTGACTTGGTCCAAAACTTTGATCCATGAGCTAGACTCCTCTTGAGTACTTGATGCGATCTTGATGCGCGAGCTCTTGAATCAACACGTGCTTGCTTCAAAACTTGACTTCAAATCTTTTGTTGAACCTAAACACCTACTAAGATCTTGATCAAATATCTGAGACTAATTAAACACAAGATCATTAATATTATAACTACATGAGTTAATCATCATCAAAACTAGAGTGATGGGCCTTTGGGCCAACACGGACTAGCCTTCTCCACAGTCCTTAATTCTTTCAAGCATATCCCAGCTGTTCGACTAGCTTCAGATATGCTTTAGCTTGCTCTGAGCTTCTGGTATGATGAATGTTCTCGGTCTGATTTTCAAGAAGCATTCGTACAAACTCGAAGGAACTTCTTCTAGAAAGAGCCAATTCGATGCAAGACCTCAGGGAGATGAAGAATTATTGTACCATCTGACAAGCCAATTCTTCCATGATGTCCATGGTTGGAGCCAGCTCTGCTGGTGCACTTTCGGACCCCCTTTCTATGACTGTGTGTACAATGTCTGTAGAGGCAGAAGCCATTTCATTTGGTGCAGAGACGAGGTCGACAACAGGATTTGTCAACGCCGAGGTCGTAACTGGCACCTCCAAGACTGTTACTATTGTAGCATCTAGAGTAACAGCTGCAGGGACAAACTCCACAGTACTTGGTTCAGCTTTAAAGTTTGAAGTGCGTTGTCCTCTGCGCCAGTGCTTGCCACGGGCTCTTCCACTTGAGCCATCCTAGTACTCTCTGCAATTATAACATGATGTTAGCAATAACAATGAGAATGAGAGTATATGGAGAATCTTTGTTCTCTTACCAAGCTGAGGATCCAAAGACGGTAGATCTTTTGGTAGGTTGCTCTGGGACGAGGGTTCCCCAGCCGTGGCAGTTGTGCCCTCAAGGATCATTCTAGTAGTAGGAACTTCAAGGCCCTTCAGCTGGACCAGTTCCTTAATCATCTCCTTAATATATGGGAGGACGTTGCAGCGTTAACACTAGTAGCCACTCCTGTAAGAGAGATTCAAATGAAGTGTTAAAATATTTGCCCAACTCATTAGGAAAATAATTAAGAGGGATAGAAAAAATACCATCGGTATTGGCAACCTCTCCCGATGGCAGAACTATAACGTGAACATCCACCTAGATCTCTTTCTCAGAAATGTGTGTAAACTTGCTGGTGTCTGGAAGAGCAAGTTAATCGCCAAAGTCAACTTCATCTCCTAAATAGTCACCGTGTTCTTCAGACGACGAAGATGACACTTGAACCAAGGAGACCTCAGTGACCGGAGCTTTGCCACAGAGAAGTCCAGTGGTAGGGCTAGGCTCTGCAACTCGAGAGGCCGACATCAAGACACTAGGAGAGCTCAGCTGTTACTCCTCCACTCTTTCTTGAGCCGAGAAAGCTACCGGCTGAATTGAAACTCCCGTTTGAGATGGAACTTCAACTTCGTCCTTCTCCGTCACTTCTTCTTGTTGTTCTACAACTACAGGTCCTGCAGCCATAGTGGACTGGCATGTAGGCTCTGCTTCCGCGAAGACTACATGACCCATGCTGTGCAGACCCCGGGGACGAAGAGAGAAGGTTGCCTCTTCTTCATCTTCTTCTTCCTATTCTTCTATACCAGAGGGGAGTACCTCGGGCATCTGGGCTGAAGCTGCAGCCTCAGATCCTTTTCTTACCTTTTGCTGGCTAGGCTCACCTTGGGAAGCAGAAGCTCGAGGATGCTTGGGCACAGATCGCTGAGTCCTCCTTGTAGGTTGCTCCTCAGCCACTTCTTTATCAGCCTTCTTGTCGGCCTCTCGGTACTCAAGCATCCCTCGCATCTGGCAACTCTTAGACCCTTCCTTGGCTTTATACGCGAATTTGATGCCTTTTATACACGAGGTGTTTATTTCAAACCCAGGCACCGTATTGCCATGAAATACCACGTACAAAAGCCAAGAATTGCATAAGAATTAGGTATCTTGTGAGGAAGGGTGAAGGCAGCTATGATTCCTCCAGCTATGCTATAGTACCATTCCCGGGCACCTTCGAACAAATTCCCACAGAAGCGAAGGTTTGGGTTGGGGTTACCGACGTACAATTGGTCGTAGCCAAACTCCTGGCGAATTGACAAGGCATGTATGATTCTACTGTACAGGAGTTCCCTTACCGAAAAATCAAATATCCACGTCGGATGTTTATTAACCACCAGAAGATGCCAGAAGGTAATCGGGTAAATCTATCCGGGCCAACGAGGTCTGCAAACTTGTCCCCATAGGATGCGTCGTGAATCTCGAAAAAGCACCTGTCAAATTGATAGTTGCCCCCATTCAGAATCATCTTCCAGATGTATAACATGTAGTACTGCAGCCAGCTCGAACTCTCCAACCGTTGCACGAAAGGTATAAAACCTTCTGAGGCAGAGACGGCGGTTATTAGTGATGGACAATGCATCACATACCAAGCCATTAGATATGCGTATGGAAGCTCGACCTTAGGACTGGGAGTCTTAATTAGGGGATGACCATTGGAATCCTTGACTGGGTTTCCCTCTGCGACTACGATTGCTTCCACCTGACAGAAGCTCTTTGTTAGCGCCCGTAACCCACTCTGAATCCTAACCACCATTGCTAGAAGGAGAGAAATGGACTTCCCATGAGCAAGTAAGACAGCCGGGTACACCATGTTGGCAATGATCACCTCATGTGGTAGCGTCGGTACCACACATCGCTTCAGCCATAACATGAGGAAATCCACCAATAGAGCCCGAGCAAACATCGGGACTTTGGTTTGATGGTGGAAGCTCTAAAAAATCATGTCTGGTTTGAAAGTATCCACATTAGACTCTGCAGTGTATGAGCTGGTGATGCACTGATTCTTTCAAAAATTTCTGTATCAGTGTTGGGAGCTAGTCGGGTCATCGTGTCAGTCTTATTCACCCCGGAGAACAGATAATTTGCCCACGACATCTGCTTAACACCTCTACTCCTCCATCCTGTCACCTGCCCACAGATATGGAAGTGGCACAACACCTCCCAATAAGTCTCATACACCAAAGGATCACTCTTTTTCAGCAAATGTAGCTCCTCTGTCGACGGGACATATTCCTCGTAATGGGCATCTCCAATCATCAGCCCTGAGACTTTGTACATCTTATGAAGGGCAAGCCCTATTTCGCCGATGGGAGTGAAGAACGTGCAGGTCTCTGGATTATACCGCTCCAGAACAGCATAGAAATATTGGGTGCTTTGCGGAATGTCGTACTGGACAGCCCTCATGGTCCCATATAGTCCGGCCTGCAGCAAAAGATCTTCAAATTCTGCCAGAACAAACCCTACAATTCTGCCCCACCATGTTTTATCAGTAGAGTGGACCCATCCGATGGCACGAAATTCTGGAGGAAAGTCTCTCCTCACATCCAGAAATTGTCTGATGAAGGTGGCTGCAAGTTGGGGGTCTCTCCTGTTGGGTATTCAGCTCTGACCAAGCCAGGCTGCAACCCCAGTACATCCCTCCCATGACCAACAGTAAAGGCTTCACGGGCACCTATCTTGCCCAGGGTAATTCCAGAGATTGGCCTAACCAACACCTAGTCCATTGTGCGACACACGGACATATATTGTAGGTAGGCTAGGGGATACATCCGCTCCATGTTCGGGAGGAAAAACCTCCTATTGCCAATCTGGCGAAGCCATTTATAATCCCCATCATAAAGAGCGACCTCATCTCCTCGATCGAGTCACCAAAGAAGAAGTCGGGCGTCCTCAATAGAGCACGATGATCTGATTTGAACCGACCGTCAGAAATGATTTCTCGTAGAGTCAGGATATTGGCATTATTGATCTGGCTCCGTCGTTCCTTTGATTTGCCAGTGGTCACAGGAGCAGTCCTCTGGAGAATAAAAATCATGTTTGGGTCAGCACCACCTACAAGTCCAAAGTGACACTTTTTAGACAGAGAATTCGAGGATTATCGCACTACAAAAAGGACAACACAATAGTCTGCAACCTGAAAATTGTCTAAGTGTTGAGCTCAGACATAAGGTTCACCTCAGAACAACATCTAATGACTAAGATGCAGAGCGCAGCAAAACTCACGTCTAAACTCAAAGACGTGAGGCTCACATGAAGTTTGCGTTTGAAACTTCACAACTTAGAAATTGCTCTAAGTGTTGGAATCAGACGCGAGACTCCGCGAAACCGCGTCAAACCTCAGAGACGCGAGGTTCACATGAAATCCACGTCTGACCTCTCCCACTTAGAAAAATTCTCTAAGTATGGGGATCAAACGCAAGGCTCAAAGAAGCCCGCGTTCAACAAACAGACACAAACTCAAGCAGATGAAGTGAAGACGCGAAGGTCATCAAATCTGCGTCTTGCCTACCAATGCAAGAATCGCATTTTAAAATCAAACACGGGCATGAGCCTCGCATTGGTGGTTTAACTCAGAAGAAGCTTAAGAGTTAAGATAACTCTTCAAGTTTCTTAATGGCGAAAACCGATTCGAATGATTTTATTACCTAAAATGGAGCCTCTTGCGTAGATGAACCTCCAATTTGTACCTCTGGAGTGACAGTGCTCTAGGATGAAGCCACGAGATTAGTCTTTGGGGCCATTTTGATAATGAATTTTGTGTAGTTGAGAGATGAAAGAAAAGACTCGGAGCTTTTCTTAAGTTCTTAAAACTATTGACGCAGAGTTCAATGGAGAAGAAAATAGTCTAATGACGACTCTTAAAAAACTGTTATCATTTTATAGACACAGTAATTACCCAAGATACACGGCCTGTATCTCGAGACCAATCATTAATAGACGCATGGCAACGCGCCTAGAACGCGGACCTCGCGTTTTAAGAGAACAACGTCTCTTCAAGTTCCGCCAGACACGTGGCAACGCATATAAAATGTGAGTCTCACGTTTAACAGAGCCGCGTCACTTCAGCAAAGAGAGGTCAGCGTCTCCACCTTGAAGTCTGCGTCACTTCAACAAAGTGAGAGTCGCATCTCCACTTCGAAAACTACGTCTCTTCTTCAGTATTCTCTGGCTCGCGTCTTGGTAAAACTAGAGAGTTGCGCCTCTATTCGCAGTAAGAGCTGCTTCTCTACATTGAAGCAAGTTCACATTTTGTAATGCTCAAAGCCGCATTTTCATATCAAGTGAAAGGTGTATCTTCACTTTGAAGGAACTCGCACCTTGGCAAAACAGCAGAGCCACGTCTCTTCAACAAAGAGAAGTTCACGTCTCCACCTTGAAGTATGCGTCACTTCAACAAAGTAAGAGCTGCGTCTCCACTGTGATGTTCGCGTCTCTCCAATGAATGAGAATCGCATTTCTACTTTATATGTGATCTGCGTCTCCAAGGCAACATAACTTTTTGCGTTTATAAGACCTGTGTTCAGTCTTTGCTTCTGCAAATTAGTTTAACAGTATACTGGCGAGAGCAGATGACTATTCCTCCAGCTCAATAGTACACCAAAAATCAACTCAGAGTACTGAAGAGGTCTGGACCGCGTATCTAGACACTCATGACGATCATCTCTAGTGACTTCAAAGAGTTTAACAGTACACTCAAGAAGACCAAGATCCAGATAAGGTCAGCTCAAGGTATCTCAGAAGATTGCCAGTCCAGTCTTGAGAGCTTGCTGCTAAAAGAAAAGTTCAAAGTATTTTAAAACCAGTCCCAGTCAACCGCGGAGTTTTGAAAACTTTGGAGGAGGTTCTGTAGACTATCTAAAAATTACTGAAGACAAGTCATCAGATAGTAGAATCTATATTTCAGATGCGATGCTAATTAAAATCATTCATGTAATGCCAAGATGCAGGACTCGAAGCCTCCACCCCTGCATCACTGCAATGCTAAGACGCAGAGCTCGAAGCCCGCGTTTCAACTGCAAGTGAGCTCCGCATCTCAGTTATAACTGCCCTCATTCCTGGGTCAGTTACTGCCCACGTAATGAGGGGAGTTAACTCCCATTATAGAGAGTTTTTAAGGGACAGTTTTACCCCTGAAACCCCTATAAATAGCTTAGTCTGCTATTGAAAAGGGGTCAAAATTTTTAGCTGAGGACTACTGCTAAAAAAGTTAAACTTTTCTACCAACTTACTGAGTCCAAGTTTTTACCCAAGTCTCTTTGAGATTTTATTGGATAGGAGTTGTGCTACTCCTTCCATGACCCAAGGAGAAGATTTTCAGAAAAGCTTGATGTTCACCTGATCAACAGAAAATAAGATTTACTTTCCACCGCTATATAAAGAACCCAGTATTAAACAAAGGGAGATCCAACATTCTTCCCTCTTTTGTAATCAGATTATTGATCCATTGTAATTTTCTTTACAATCAAACAAAGAAGCATGCACCTTTTTAATTTTTACCGAGGAAACAAGAAAGTTCTCAAAAAGTCAACGCGACAGGGACAAGAAACTAGGCGAATGTCTATGGGTCTACCGCACAACAGTGAGAACCCTGACAAAAGCTACACCATTCTCTTTGGTGTACGGTGCGAAGCTGTACTCCCATTAAAAATTCAGATTCTATCTCTGCTGTTGCCCTGGCTATAGAGATGACGAATGAGGAGAAGCATCGACTGCGCCTCCAAGAGTTAGAAACTTTAGATGACAAATGCCTACAAGCTCAAAACAAATCGAGTTCTATCAAACTCGTATTTCTACAGTCTTCAGTAAGAAAGTCACAAATTTTCAAGCAAGGTGACCTTGTCTTAGCTGTCAGACGATCCTTGGTCATGACACACAAGACAAAAAAAAATTCAACCCCAAATGAGATGGACTGTTTGTAGTAGAGCCTGTCTACTCAAATGGGGCTTATCATCTCACGAATCCAAATAGTAATATGATCATGATGCATCAATGGCAAATACTTGAAGAAGTACTATCCATGATCAAGTTCAATACTAAATCTTTGATCAAAGAAGTACTCTTCAGGATCATGTTAACATTATACCTCTAATCAATTGATTCTTTTGTCCTTTCATGGAAATGTTTTCCCCAAATTAGATCGACTTTGACCCTCTCTTATTGTTTAAATGGATTAGGGTTTGGGATCGAAGATATTTGGAAAGCGCAAAGGAAAAGTGAGGAATTATTTCTTCAAATGACTACATCATAGATCAATGACGACGAGCTGATCGTATAAGTATTTTGCATTATTATTATTACATTTCAACATTTATCTTGCAATAATCTCTGCTATTTACTTGTTTTAATATCTGAATTGTGCAGGTGAAGATTAATGTAGCAAAAGAGGATAATCGCAAATATTTTCCAACTAATTTGGATTTATTTGAATTTATTATCCTAGCTTAAAAATCAATGAAAATAATCTCATATCCAGATGTCAAACAACAAATCCTATCACATAACAGGGGATATCAGAGATCCGTTTTCGCGAAATTGTTAAGATTGTTGGGGGAGCATTTGCTTTTCCTATCTTCAGAGGCTCTCCCCCTCTCTATTTCAGCTATAAATATTACACACTTTGATTGAAAACGTGTACCACTCTAGCAGAGAGTTTAGATTAGGCTTTTTGTTTAGTTTTAACTTAGGTTTTATTTTCATTTATGTAATTTTTTATTTTTTTATAGCTCAGATTAGAGAAGAAATTCATGAGAGAAGGAGAGGAATATTTGTATTGAGAGTGACATCGATGTGAAACTTCTTCTTTTCTTTCATTGTTTTTTGATTTAATCAAAAGCTTACTTTTCTTCTTCTTGCTTGCTTTTTCTTATATTTCCTCTGAGGTGACCGATAATCCAAATGAATCTGACAGCTTCGAGTATGCCTTACTCTTGCAAGTGCCATTGATGGCTTATGGTAATGGATATCTATTTCTAATCGTGTAATAGTTTAGTATTCTTTTTTGCTTACACTTTTATTTTGTTAGACTGATTTGCAGTACGGTAGATCCTATATGCCATGCTGTGATCGCCTTCAAGTCACGGTAAGTCGTTACAATGGATCTAAGGTAAAGCAAGCGTCATAAAGGTAGGTGAACTTTATTTTATTTTCTTTCTTTATTTTTTAGTTTAGAAACACACTTTCATTTTTTACTTTCCTTTCTTTTAACTTTATTTTTCCTTTCTTTTGAAAACACCAACACCTTCATCTTCTTTTATCATCTTCTTCTTCTAACTTAATTCTTAACACTTTCTTTTCTTTCTTAAAAACTAAGAAGAAACTATTTAATTGATTTATGTAACTTAGAAAGACTTAGTAAAGGTTCTATCGCAGTCCCTCCTTGTAGATCACGACTCGTATAGCCACTTTTTATAGTGGTATTATTGAGCAACCTAGCACATTCTTAATTCTCAATTCTAAACTTTATTTTCTTGTGTAGGTTCAGCCTCAATCAACCGGCGCCGCTGCCGGGAGGGACGGTAAGTTTTTTTAAAGTTTACTAATGGTTAATTCTTTCTCCTCTGTTTTGTGTGCAGGGTCTAATATCAGGAAAATAATTGCTGCATAATACATATAAGAAGCTCTGGGACTCTGGTTTTGAAAGCCCAGAAGCTCTCTGCTTTATCGCAAAAATACGGCCAACGCCGCGTTTGCGCGGCAATCAGAGAGAATTACTCACTCTATTTGATTGCAGGTTGCTTGATTTTTAAAGATTAGCTCTCTGCAATATTTAGTTTTCCTGTTTAACTTAGTCTGCACATTATTTTTAAGTTAATAGTAACTCGTGTTTATAAATGCAAAAAAATGGTAACATTGTATTTTAGGCACTTGTTTATTTCGTTACATTTTTTAGTGTTGAAGAGTGCTGGAGTCAAGATATGTGTGCATTGCATGTAGCATAGAAAACACGCTTGTATGATATATTGCTTGAGTGTTACTTTTTTCTATATACTTGTACACTTTCACTAAAATGATTAAAGACATATCCTTAAACAAGATAAGTTGGGAAGGTCATTACCCTTCCTTAGGCCGAAAACTATCTCCTCACTCACAAACTCAATCCTAACCTAAAATCTGATAGATGTTAGATCTAGGGATATCTCAGACTCTTTAGGAGATTGACCAAAGGAGGAAGTTATTAGAGTTTGACTCTAGTCAAATTTGTGTCGAAGATTGGGGATTGAGATGTAAAACCTCAAAGAACAGTATTTTGGCATAATTAGGCTTGTTGCTCAAGCACGAATACCTCCCACTGATCTTGCCCCTACCTGGCCGATTAGCTTATGGTCAGATTACTGCAATATACCTCTTGTGGACAGTCAACCAGTTAGGAGTCGTCAGGGTCTAAGGTTTACCCTAATTTAGGGTAGATTTTTCTGTTTATTTGTTGCTTTACTTTGTTTGTTTTTTTATCATTTTATGTGAATTGGATGATAGCAACAATTTTTCCAACTTTAATAATAATCTATAAATCACCCCGACCTCTTTTGACTCGGATATCACCAACCCGGCATTACATAACTTTAACCAACCAAGTATGTCAGATTGATTTTATCCGAATCAACATATGTCTCACTCCCAATATTATATATAACACTGGAATCATCATCTCCACTCTTCACCAAGTCAGTGGGAATATAACTCCCTCGAATCATTTTATTAATCACCTTATCAACATTCAGCTTCTTTTCTAGAACAACTTATAGAGGAAAAATCTGATTTTTAAAAAGATTCTAGAAGCCTTGCATGAGTCCGAGCGACAAGTTCCAAACATGGACTCATAATCCCCTCAAACTTTCCAAATCTAAGATCCATACTCCATTTTTCCAAGTCTCATCACAACAAAAAGAACCAATTGACTTAGAAAAGAGTATAAAAAAACCTGATTCAGTACCAAAATGATTTCTTCCAATCAAATTTTGATTGTACCCAGTCTATCAATAGGTTATAATGACAAATGAGTTCTTTGGTCAACACAATTAATTATAGGAATGAGAAAACTCTCCCTACCCAAATTTTGACCATTCTCGATTTTCCTAACCATATTGATAGGAACTAAGAATCATGGTATCTTGGAGACTTTAACTAAGATTCAATTCCACCACAAACATATTAACTTGACTAGTCCCAAACCTTGGACAAATTGGCAAGTTTTCATTTCAAGAAAATTGAACTTGAATATTAATGTGACCATGATCCCCAACTTTGTGATTCAATTTCAAATTTGGAATATATGTCGACTCTGATATCCTTACTCGATTTGGACCCGATTCCCAAACCAACATTAATTCCCGTACCAATAGATCTTGAAACGGAGCCACCTATTTTAGATAGTCACATTCCACTGATAGAAAATGAATTTGAATTTTAATTTTTTTATTTGGAACCAACTCTTGAACCAAACTGACTCGTGAAGCTAAACTTTATTTAATTCATATTCCCGAGTCAGTATTGGTTCCCGAACCTTCTATTCTGGAGCCCAAATCATCCATTTCATCGATTCACAATCCTTTTTTGGACAAAGGTCTAGACCATTATGACTTCGAGAAGATATTCCAAGATTGGTCATATAACCAGGATAATTTTAAATGTTAGGATCTTGCATGATCATCAAAGGTGGGTTCCTTTAAATTCACATTATTTAGATTGGACAGCAACGCTTGGCCCAATCTGACCACCACCGGAACCACCATCTTGAGGTAACATTCCTTCCCTTTCTTCATTTTCATGCATTTATGCATTCATTCATACATTGAGGACAATGTATGAGATAGGTGTGGGGGAGGGTTCTGACATAACATAGGTTTTCTTTTAGTATATAAAAAATATTTTCTTTTCTTTTAAAAACTTTTTGAAAAGAAATAAAAAATTGACCTATTTTTTGTCAGAAATTAAGTTACTTTTAAGAAATAGAAGAATCATAATTGGAACTTCTCATACTTGGTTAAATTAAGATTATTTGTTTGATTTCTAGGGTTAGGAAGATAAATTAGAAAAGTAATTTAGTTTTAATTTTACCTTGATTAAATATGCATACTTTATACACTTACACGCTTAGAATTCAAAACAAAGATTCTTATGCCTTATAAAGAAAGAAATATTGTATGTGTGTGTGTGTGTGTGTGTGTGTATGTATATATATGGGTAAAGTGCTCCTAATCGGTCTCCTTAGATTACAATCTAAGGAGGAGGCATAAAACTCACCTTCTTAATTCTCCTCCTTATTTTAGGTCTCCTCCTTAGATTA
Source organism: Agave tequilana (assembly GCA_038442645.1). NCBI lineage: Eukaryota > Viridiplantae > Streptophyta > Magnoliopsida > Asparagales > Asparagaceae > Agave > Agave tequilana. The sequence goes on from JAVJIF010012674.1 coordinate 89,587, forward strand.
TAATCTAATTTTAGGATATTGCTATAGCGATAATACTGAGCAACCTAGCACCTTCTTAATTCTCAATTCTAAACTTTATATTTCTGTGCAGGTCCAGCCTCTATCACGAGCTGATCGAACATCAAGAAATAATGATGCATGATGTAAATATTGAAGAAAAGACAAAGACAGAATTATCAGTTTTAGCCTTAAAACTCTTCTCGTAATCAAGTTAACACTACTTCTCTGATCGAAGATACATCTTGACCAATCGGATGGATTAGAGTTTGAGATCCAAGATGTTTGGGAGAGCACCAAAGAAGACTTTGCCCTCTCAAAGGATCGCACCGCGATTGGTTGACATCGAGTTGACCGAACATTGATGACATTATGATGCATGATGTCAACATTGAAGAAATGACAAAGATGAAATCTTCGATTTTAGCCTTGTCACTCTTCTCAATTGCTGAGATTGAGCCAACCGAATGGCTGGAGATAGCAATGCAAATGACAGAGGAAAAATGCTAGTTTTAGCCTTAACACTCTTCTCTATTGCTGAGATTAAGCCAAGCAAACATCAGGAGATAGTGATGCATGATGTCAACATCAAAGACATGACCAAGGTAAAACTATCGGTTTTAGCCTTATCATTCATCTCTAGTACATAGATTTGCACCCGCCTTCAATTTAGAAGAATATGTCATATTTTGAAGTCGAGTATGCCTAGACCAAAGTTTTAGGCACTCTCTTTCTGATCATTCCTCTTGATCCAGAAGGATGGTCTATCTTGCCTGATTTTTCCATATATAAATGTGGCATGTCTCTTTCCTCCTGTTCGATCGATCGAAGCTCGATTCAATGACAGAGCATCCAGATAATCAGGTGAACTGATTGAATGAGTTTATCAGATGACTTATCAAGCTGAACTTATTGAAGAAGGCTCGTGATGTATCTTTGTAGAACCTTTCCAGTGTTCCGCTTTCATATCAAGGCCTGGCGATCGATCAGCTCCTATAGTGGATGAAATGAGTTTACGGATGACTTATCAAGCTGAACTAATTGAAGAAAGCTCGTGATGCATCTTTGTATAACATTTCTAGTGTTTTCACATTTATATCAAAGTGTGGCGATCGAATAAGGATCATAGACGATTTCACAAGGAACAATAATCTCTCGATGAAATCCCCACGGAGTTTGTATTTACTTTTTAATTCTCAGTGAGATTTTTAAAGTCATCTACGGAGTGAAAACCTAGAAGATACACCACATTACTGACAGTAACACAACAATCTAGTACCTCCAATGGCTAAAGATAGAGGAATGTGTTGGCATTTAAGCCCAATGAAAAATCCTTAATAACTCATCACACTAAGAGGAATAGCATGGCTAGCCAACTCAAATGGTAGTTGGTAAAGGCACACCAAATCCGTTGATAACTGAGGATTTACTAAAAATCTTAAGGGACCTGATCCCACCTTTTCCCACCAAAATTTCTTACCAATTCCCTTTTATGGAATGGCAGGACCACAATAAATTGTATTTATTTTCTCAATGAAGTAAAATACAGATCAAGCTTGTCATGTTAACATTACATCTCTGACAGTAAAAATTTCAATATATCCCCACCAAATCTAATTCCACTTGTCATTCTCTTCAATAGAATGACAGGTTCATTTAAATTGCGTAGATCATAAAACTAATTATTGTCACATTAACATTACACCTCTAACAGTAAAATTGTCACTCTCAAGAAAAATTAATGTTTATTACATTAATGATTACCTCTGATAATTTATTCCTAATCTCTAGCGGGGCACTGGTCAGATTAACATTAAACCTCTGACAATAAGACTTCGACATATCCCAGCAGGATCAAACTCTACTTGTTATTCTCGTTAATAGAATAGCAAGTCCACTAAATTTGTTCAAATCACAAATTCAAATTTTTATCAAGTTAATATCATACCTCTGACAATCCAGCTTGCTCAAACTGCAAATAAAATTCATTACTGTTATGTTAGACATCACACCTCTAACAATAAACAAATATCAGTCAATTTAATATCACACCTCTAATCAAAATTTGCTTAAACCGCAAATCTAATTACTGTTAATTTCAATACTACACCTATAACAGTAATCTTCTCAATTTACTCAGTGAAAATGAGACTTTTACTGCTAAGTTAATATCGCACCTCTAACACACATTGTTAAGTTCAATACTACACCTCTAATAATAATTTTCTCGATTTTTTTTCATGAAAATGAGAATTTCGCTTGCTAAGTTAACATTACACCTCTAGCAAATTCCCCTATCAAGTTAACATCACACGTCTGACAGTAACTTTTCTCAATTTTCTGATTAAAAATGAGATATTTGGTTAATACTACACCTCTTCAGTGCTAACTTAATAGTACACCTCTGGCATATTTCACGGTTAAGTTAACATTACATATATGACAGTGATCTTCTCAATTTTCTCGATGAAAATGAGACTTTCAGTTTTAAGTTAACATTTCACCTCTAGCATTCATCTCGCTATTAAGTTAACATTACACATCTAATAGTGATCTCCCGATTTTCTCATTAAAAATGAGACTTTTTGGTCTTAAATTAACTGTTACCTCTAGCACATAACCCTATCAAGTTAACATTACATCTCTGATAATAAAACTTTAATAATCCTCAAACAGATCAAATTCACCTTATCAATTCTCTTCAATAGAATGATAGGTCCACTAAATTTACTCGAATCACAAATCTAATCTCTGTCAAGTTAAACATCAAGCCTCTGACAATTTAGTTTGCTCAAATTGCAAATTCAAGTATAGTTATATTAAACATCATACCTTTAACAGTAAACATATCTCTGTCAAGTTAAAAATCACACCTTTGAAAGTAATTTCTCTCAATTTTCTCAACGAAAATGAGAACTACAGTTAAAATTATACCTCTTCTATTTAACTTCCCCAGTAAAGTTATATAACTTTCAATTGTTAAGTTAACCGTTATTATCTCTGGCAATCGATTTCAGTTGCTATCTGATTTTCAAACACAAAAAGTATGTCTTTACTTTTGTAATAGTTCAACAGTACACTGACAAAAGACATCGACAACTCAACTAGTTCAACAGTACACCGACAAGACAAATTAGAGCTCAGATAAGTTCTAAACTGTGTATCTAGATACTTACAAGATTATGCTTGGAGGCTTCAAGTAGTTCAACAGTATACTCACAAAAATCAGAATTCAGACAAAATCAAACTCAGGATATTTCAAAAGATTTCTAGTCCAATCATAAAAGCCCAAATTAACATGAAGTCTAAAGTATTTCAAAATCTTTCCCAGTCAACCATAGGATTTTGAAAACTTTGGAGAGGGTTTTATAGGCTGTCTAAAAATCACTGAAGACAAAGCTTCAAATGCGAGCCTTATGTCAACGCGAGGATCGCATTTCAACTCAAATGCAGATATCACATTCCAACAAACGCGTCGCAAGGGTCGCATTCTGTGCCAAACGCGATAGTTGTGCTTGTTTGACCAGAAAAATAGAGCGAAGTAAAATTTTTTTGAGTGGATGAAAGATTACAATGGAATGATTCCGATTACAAAAGAGAAAAAATAACTAAATTTTCTCTTTGTTTAAAGTTGGGCTCTTCGTATGACGATGGAGAGTGATTCTTGTTCTCCGTTAACCGGTTGAATGACAAACTTCTCTTTGGGATGCTCTCGAAAAGTAATAAGAAAGAAGCTCTGCTTTTAACACACTAAGTATTTAGAGTCCTTTGATTTCTCCTTTTCTCTCTCTAAATTTTTAAAAAGTAAGAAACTTTTAGCTTGAGAGTGCTCAGCTTAATATCTCAGAAAAAGCCTCCTCTCTCCCATAGCTCTTGAGGCTATTTATAGAGAGTCATAGAGTATAATTGTCCCCTAAAATTCCTCTATAATGGGGATTAACTCACCCATTACGTGGGAAGTTAATTGACCCATTAATGGGGTCAGTTGGAACAGAAATGTGGATCTCGCGGTGGACGCGGGTCCGTGACGTGAATGTCTCAGTTAGAATGCAGAGTTGCTCAGACCTGCGAGAGACGCGAGATGCGGATTTGCTCATACCCGCATGAGATGCGGAGTTACTTAGACCCGTGTTTGAAGTGAGACGCAGAGTTACTCAGACCTGCGCTTGAAGTGGGACATAGAGTTACTCAGACTCGCATGAGACACGGAGTTACTCAGACTCGCGTTTAAAGTGGGACACGAGTTGCTTAGACCCGTGTGAAGTGGGATGCGGAGTTGCTCAGACACGCGTGAGATACGAAATTACTTAGACCCGCATTTGAGGTGAGACGCGGAGTCGCTCAAATCTGTGTTTACCTTTAGATGCGAGGTTTGCGTTTTAGTCAAAATGCGACCTTCGCGTTAAAGGTCTGCATCTTAAGGACTTGTCTCTTAATAAATTTTAGATAGCCTACAAAATATCCTCCAAAGTTTTCGATAATCCACGGTTGACGGGGTTGGATTTCAGGATACTTTGGACTTCATGTTGATTTCAGGCTCCCCATGATTGGACTAGCAATGTTTCGAGATATTCTGAGCTGATCCTGTCTGGATTCTGGTCTTCGGGAGTGTACTGTCGAACTACTTGAAGTCTCCAGAGAAGATCAGCATGAGTGTCTTAGAAACTCAATCTAGCACTTGTATAAACTCTGGCTTATTTGTCGATATACTATTAAACCGGTAGAGTTGTCGATTACTTTTGCCAGTATACTGTTGAACTGATTGCAGAAGAAGAGACATACTCCTTGTATGTGAGAGAACGCAGCCCTCATAGACGTGATCGCCATGTGATCAAGTGCAGGCGCGAACTTCAATGAAGTTTAGACGCGATTATTAGTTGTTGTAGAGACGCAACTCTCAATTGGTATTGAGACGCGACTTTGAGATGCTTTCAATTTAAAACAAGAAGATCGCGTTGGTGCTTCCAGATGCGAGTTTCGTTTTGGACGCGTGTCTGGTTAAGATTGAGCTCGAGATACGCATCACGTATCTCAGCCATTGAATCGTCTATAAAAGATCCGGATTTTTCAACAGTTAATTCGTTTGACTGTTCATCTCTTTTGATCATACCCATGTCTAAATATCAAAAGCTTTTGAGCTTTCTTAGAACCCATAAGCTTTGAGCTTTCCCAAATCTTTTCACAGATTTTCACCGAGCAAATGGCCTCAAAACCCAAGCAGTCTGTTGCTTCTTTGAGTGTCGTCGCTGCGCCAACCACCATAGGTGGTTCTCCTCATCAGGAAGCCCCCATTTATGGTTAAGTTGAATGGCTTCAGCCATAAAGAATATAAAGATACACTGTCTCTTAACTTCTTTTAAAGTTTTTTGAAACTTCTATTGAAGTTGAACAGTTGACGTGGACCTCACTAGTCCGCATTTGATTTTTAAATGTTGTTCTCGCGTTGATGAGCAGAACGCGGGTCTGGTGATCCTGCTATTTTTCTGCTTTATTAACGTGACCCTCGCATCTGCGAATTGAACGCAAGTCCAGGGGACTCCGCGTCTTTAGACTTTTGAACGCGGGTCTCATTTGTGGGACTTTCATTTGAGTCTCAATACTTAAAAATATTTTCTAAGTATAGCGTCCAGACGCAGGCTTCATGTGAGCCTCACATTTTTGTCACAGAACGTAGGTCTCATATGTTGAGCCCCGCATTTGAACTCCAATACTTAGTGTAATGTCATTGTCTTCAAAGTACTAATTTTTTGTTCTTCTCTTTGCAGTAAGGTACTAGTTGAACCCCTTGACCAAGAGAAACCACTCTGATCATATTGGTGGTGTTGACCCTAACTTCCTCTTCAACTTACGGAAGACAGTCCCTGCATTCACTGAAACAAATGAAGAGCGCCAACCCAGTTTAATCAAAGGTACTACCTCTACTCTGTGGGAGCTCATCTTGGACGGGAGATTTGAATTTACAAACCATCGTTTGCTCAGGACACTAGTATTCCTTTTGGAGACACTATTGATGAAAATGAAGAGGTTTTATTTGACAGGAAGTACAAGTGGCTTCATCAAATTGGAGAGTGTTGTTTCTTTCTCCCTAACATAGAACAGATGTTTTTGTTATCATGTTTGTAGTCCATGTCTATTCGCCGGTATATGGACTCGGATTTGGTCAGGGCACAGTCGGATGTCACGATCGGGAGAATCTCCAATCGTGCTACTTTTCCTGTCGGTCATAGTAGGGAGATCCTTGAACTACTCTCAGGCTCGAAGAAGTAAGAGTTTCCAATAAGCGAGACCCCTAAGCAAGCTGCAACCTTCATCAGTCGATTCATGAAAGTGAAGGGTGAATTCCCTCAATTTGACTTTTGGGCGCCAGGATGGGTGTACTCGACAACAACTTCTTGGTGGGCGAAGACAGTCTGCTTCGTTCTCAAAGAGTTAAGGAACCACTGCTCTAGTGCTGGTTGTACCACGCTGTCAGGGTCGCCTATTACAGAATTGCCCCAAGTCATTATAACTTCTTTGCAATCCTCGAGAAGTATAATCTGGACACTTGTACTTTTTTTTTACTCCAGTGGGAGAAATGGCATTTGCCCTGCATGAGATGTTCAAAGTCTCAGGGTTGTCCATGAGGATTTACCGTATGAGAAGTTCTACCCCGGTACTGAAGAATTATATTTATTGAAGAGGTATGCTCCTCAGGTGTATGAGACCTACTAGGAGGTCTTGTGCCATTTTCACATTTGCGCTCAGGTGATCGGATGGAGGTCTGGAGGAGTTAAGCAAATGTCATGGGCTAACTACCTCTTCTGTAGTTTGGGAGAAAAAATCGGTTTTAGTATCTCGATTGACGGCCAGCAATGATGCTAACATCATAGAGAGGATTTCTGAATCAGTATCCTCATATACAACAGAGTCAAACGAGGATACCTTCAGCCTAATATTATTTTTGACAGTTTCCACCATCAGGCCAAAATTTCCATCTTGGATAGAGCCTTACTGGCGGGGTTCCTGATGTTGTGGTTAAAGCGGTGTCTTGTGCCCACCCTACCTCATGAGGTCATTGTTACTAATGTAGTTTACCCAGCCATTCTTTTTTGCTTATGGCCGGTTGTCTACAGAGTGGGCTTCGAGTTTTATGTCGAAGTTTTTGCAATGTAGTAGCAAAAGAAGACAAAGATGGTAATGCGGTCATCGATCCGGATGGTGAACCCTAGATGAAGATGTCGAATCTTCACATAGAGTTGCCTTACATATACCTTATGGCATGGTACATCATGCATTGTCCGTCTCTGATGTCAACAGTATAGTCATCTGAGCATTCCATGTCATTTGTCCAGCGACTTGAGTGCTCGAATTGGAATGGTTGATATATTCTAATAATCTAGCAAATTCTTCAAAATAGCATGAACTACCAGTTGGTGAGGTGTTTCCCTGATTTTTCAGAAGCTTCATACGGGGAACGACTTTTTAGGACCTGATTTTGTAGAAGCTTCATACAGGGAACGACTTTTTGACCAACCTGGTGCTGATGGATTCATTACCCTCTCATCTGGGATTTTCTGGTGGTTGATCAATAATTGTCCTGGATATTTGATCTTCCGGTAGGGGAACATTTGCACGATCGAACCATATTTTTCTAGCCAATTTTCTCGCCAATTCGAGGACGATCAGCTGTATGGAGGTAACCTGAACTTAGGCCTTCATTTCAGTAGCAATCTGTTCGAAAGGGCAAGGGCGTGGATTTCAATGTTGCTGGAGGAACAGAGGAAAGATTCAATCTTCCACAGAAGATACCGAACTCCTACGCCAGCCTCCGGTTCTGTGCATGGTATGTAATAGCGGAGTCAGTCCCTGGATATAATATAAACAACACCTACATTAAACGGATCAAGGCTATGTTCCAAGCCAAGAAGGGCTCCAAGAATACCCGTCTGAAAGGGATGGAGGAATTTCTTCAGGCTGAGCCTGCTGATCAAACAAGAGCTGCTGGATATGGAGAAAATCCTGCTGCATAATCTCACAAAATGCTTGCAAAGAGTTGCGAAGCGTACTCGATCTGAATCTACTGAGACTGGCTAGAGTAAGAAGAAGACACGACGAGAATCAGTGGTTGAAGTTCCTTCCAAGGGAATTTTCTTATTGATCGAAGATCCTGAGCCTGTCCATGCAGGCTCCGAAGAGGATGAAGGCTCTGAGATTTCTCTACTTTCAAGAAACCGTCGAAGAAAGGTCCTGCAGTGGTGACATTATTGGAGGAAGTCACAGAAAGGCAAGCCACTAGAGGCGACTCCGTGTCAGCCTCGGTGCCTACTAAGGCTGCTCCCTCGAGCTCTTTTCAGAGTCAGGAAAAGAATGGTGATCCAACAGACATTCAACCGGGCCCCTCAGTTGTGATGATATCTTCAGTGGAGGCTCCAGAGTAAAGTCCCACTACTGGGCTTGTTAGGGCTAAACTTTCCATTACCAGAGTTCTACCTACTCCTATGTCATCCTCGTCTTTGAGTGAGAAGCTAGATTACTCGAGAGATAATGATGTTGACTGGGATAATATGCACCCTACTCTAGATACTAGTAAATATTCCCATTTGGTCGAAGAGACGATGCAGGTAGCTGCTCCGGAAACAGAACCGCCATTTGGAAAAACTTCTACTACTTAAGGTATTCTTTTCTATCCCAGTCATCATTTTTTTAAGCAGACATTTTGACATTGTTTAGTCGACATTTGCAGGGGTTACTGAAAATCACCTAGAGGGGGGGTGAATAGGTGATAACGCTAATCAATGCACAATTTAAAAATATGATGCAACAATTGCCCAAAACAAGACTAAGAGCCGAATACCCCGTAAAGGTTCTGAACTCCTTCCTCCTGATTCCTCTTGAAATGAGTTAGAGGTGCGCAATGCAACCTTGTTGTACGGGACTATGATTGACAAGATGAATGAAAACAAATGAATCTTGCAATGAAGATAGAGAGCAAGTAATAAGAGTAATGAAAGTAAAGCAAGAATCAAGTGCAAGTAAACCAAACGCAAACACCAAGAATTGTTAACGAGGTTCGAGCACCCAGCTCTACTTCCCCGCCTTCCCCAGAAGGATTCCAACCACTTCCATTATCACAAAGATGTTACAAATTCACCGGAGTACCCAACTCCACAATCTCAAGTACAAGCAATCTCTTAGTAGTCAAAAGACCACAAACTCTCTCTTGTAAAATTCTCTTCCCTTACAAAGGTCCTTAGAGAACAATGAGTAGGAATAAAGCTCTTGTGTGTAAAGAAAAAGATCAGAGAGTTCTTGAAAACACTTCAGAAAATGAGAGAGAATTTCAGCACAAAACCAAGAAACCAAGCTCTTTTGAATGCCTTAAACTTTTGAAACTTTTGCAAATTTTTCTTGTTAAAATTGATGAATGAACCTCTCCCCAAACGCCCCTATTTATAGGAGAAGGCTAGGGTTTAGAGATAAAACATATTTAAGATTAATCAGAAAGTATTAAAACCAAAACATGTCATTTAAACACACTTAAGTGAGAAAAGAACAAAAAATAAACCAGCTTAGGAAATAGCCGTTACTGTTCAAACGGCTATCTCGGTCGACCGGTCGGTCGACCGCTAGTTCAAAAATAATAGCCATTGCAGGCTAACGGTCGACCGCCCGGTCGACCCAAAATACAGAGAGCAGAAGTCTTGCAGTCAGGCGGTGTCGGTCGACCGTCCGGGTCGACCGTGAAACGTGCACACGGATACGCACTACTGCCAGAACCTCGGTCGACTGGGTCGGTCGACCGGCTTGACCTGACACAGGGTCGGCCGACCCGGACGGTCGACCGGCTCAGGTCAAAAGCCAAAACAAAAACAGAATTTTGAGGAGAAATCTATTTTTAACAAAACAATTTTGAATAGAGATATATATAATGGATAAAAAGGAGTTTGTAGGCTGAAGATTGTATACAAACTATTTTTGTACATATTATAGGAAATATTTTTGAAAATAAGATGTGCGCAAAAACGTGTGTGATAGAGCTTCAAACCTATTCACTATTCTTTAACAAAACTCTAAACTAAAAACAAAGCTAATAAATTATCTTGAGCAATCTTGAAGTCTTGAGCCATGCAATGCCTTGCTAGAGCCTTCTCTTCTATGTTCCTTCCTTGATGTGCAAAAAGCCTTCTTTGCTTTATTAACCTAGAATTTCTTGCAATAGCTAAGCAATGGCCTCCAAATATGGTACAAACTGAAACTTATCTTAACAAACTAATTAGTACCATATAGCTCCTATTTGGTTTGTTATCATCAAAACTCTAAACAAATGGAGAGTGTAACCTTATGGGCCAACAATCTCCCCCTTTTTGATGATGACAAAACAAATAAGCTATAAGCAAAAATATAGAGGAGGAGTAAGCTCCCCCTCAAATTATGCTATCATAAAAACAATGTAAGGTGCAAGCAAAAACTATCAAACCAAAAACCATATGATTAAAAATCAAAATATGCTTGCAAAACACTTAAACTCAAAAATAAGTAATCATGAAAACTAATTAAACATGTATAAACTCATATGGAACCAAAACCATATGAACTCATATTTCTATCATAAAAACTCATTCTCCCCCTTTTTGTCATACATCAAAAAGGTTTATGAAAACATTTTTATTCAATAACACAAACATTAAGTTCACCACAAATGAAAGAAAATCTAGCAAAATCAAGTGGTTTAGTGAAAATATCGGCTAGTTGTAAATCCGTAGAAACATAATCAATATCTATATCTCCTTTCTCAAAATGATCTCTAAGAAAGTGATATCTAATCTCAATGTGCTTGGTCTTACTATGTTGATTTGCATTCTTTGTCATATCTATAGTACTAGTATTATCACAAAATATTTTTATATGGTTATAATGCAAATCATAATCAAGGAGAGTATGTTTCATCCAAAGGACTTGTGCACAACAAGCCCCCGCGGCAACATACTCCGCCTCGGCGGTTGAGAGAGCTACGGAATTTTGTTTCCTAGAGGACCATGAGACAAGACAATTACCAAGAAATGGACATGTCTCACTAGTACTCATTCTATCTACTCTACAACCCGCATAGTCGGCATCCGAATAACTCGTCATTGAGAAATCTCCGGTTTTCGGATACCATAGACCCATTCCAATCGTTCCCTTAATATAACGAATAATGCGTTTTACCGCAATAAGATGGGACTCTTTGGGACACGATTGAAATCTAGCACAAAGATACACACTAAACATGATGTCCGGCCTACTTGTCGTTAAATACAAAAGACTACCTATCATGCTTCTATACAATTTAATATCAACATTTTTACCTTGGTCATCCTTATCAAGCTTGGTTGTAGTTGCCATGGGAGTGTTGCAAACTTTAGAGTCTTCAAGTCCAAACTTCTTTACGAGTTCCTTTGCATATTTGGCTTGGCATATGAAGTTCCCATCTAGCAATTGCTTGATTTGGAGTCCAAGAAAGAAATTAAGCCCACCCATTGAAGACATTTCAAATTCACATTGCATAACCTTTTCAAATTCCTTGCATAAAAACTCATTAGTAGAACCAAAAATTATATCATCAACATAAATTTACACAATTAAAAAGTCATTATCAACATGCTTAGTGAATAGAGTTGTGTCTACTTTGCCTTTAACAAAATTATTTGAAATGAGAAAACTAGAAAGCCTTTCATACCAAGCTCTTGGAGCTTGTTTCAATCCATACAAAGCTTTATCAAGTTTAAAAACAAAATTAGGATGAACATGATCAATAAAACAGGGAGGTTGTTCAACATAAACTTCTTCATTTATAAAACCATTCAAAAATGCACTTTTCACATCTATTTGAAAAGTTTAAAATTTTTGAAAGATGCAAAAGCTAGTGTCATCCGTATGGCTTCAAGCCGTGCTACGGGTGCAAAGGTCTCCTCAAAGTCAATTCCCTCAACTTGAGTGTAACCTTGGGCCACTAACCTAGCTTTATTCCTAATCACATTTCAGGACTCATCCATCTTATTCCAAAAGATCCACTTAGTACCAATTATTGGTCTATCGTGGGGCCTAGGAACAAGGTGCCAAACTTGGTTGCGCTCAAATTGATTGAGTTCCTCTTGCATGGCTAGCAACCAATATGAGTCCGCCTCAGCTTCGAGGATGCTTTTGGGTTCAAAATGAGAAATGAAAGCAAAGTTACCACATAGGTCATGGAGTTTGGAGCGAGTTGTTACCCCTTTAGATGCATCACCTAAGATGAGCTCCTTGGGATGATTTGTAGCGTATCTCCAAGCTTTAGGAAGCGGTAGAGAGCTTTCCTCTTTATCCTCTTGAACATCACCAATTGATTCTAGCTTTTCTTCTTGAGCGGGTGAGTCCTTCAAGGATAGTCTCTCCATGTTATCACCTAATGGTTCAATCTCTACAACATTCTCAACAAACACATTAGATTCTTCAAATTTAACATGCATAGATTCTTCAATGGTAAGTGAAGATCTATTGAATACTCTATAAGCTTTACTAGTTGTAGAATATCCAACAAAGATTGCTTCATAAGTCTTAGCATCAAATTTACCCAAGTTATCTTTAGTGTTCAAAACAAAACACTTGCATCCAAAAACTTTGAAATATGCAACATTAGGTTTTCTAGAATGATACATTTCAAAAGATGTTTTAGAAGAATTTTTACACAAATAAATACGATTTGATATATAGCATGCGGTGTTTACGGCCTCGGCCCATAGATATTGAGGGAGGTCATATTCACTTATCATTGTCCTAACCATCTCTTGAAGTGTTCTATTTTTCCTTTCTATAACTCTATTTTGTTGTTGAGTTCTAGGACAAGACATTTCATGCTTAATTCCCTTTTCATCACAATAAGTCATGAAGAGTTGGTTAACAAACTCACCACCTCTATCACTCCTTATTTTCAAAATCGAAAAACCTTTTTCTTTTTCAACCCTTTTTCGAAAAATCTTGAAATGAGAAAAAGTTTGATCTTTGTGTTCCAAAAGAAAACCCAAGTGAAACGGGAAAAATCATCAACTAAAACAAATGCATATCTACTATCATTTAAGCTTTTAGTTTTAGTTGGTCCAAAAAGATCCATATGAATTAATTCTAATGGTCTAGTTGACATGATATCCTTGATTGGTTTGAAGGAAGACTTGGTTTGTTTCCCAAGTTGGCACGCACCACAAATGCGGTCTTTCTCAAACTTCAAGTAAGGTATACCCTTCACCAATTCCTTAGAATTAATCCTAGAAAGATGGTCAAAAGATGCATGTCCTAATCTTCTATGCCAAAGCCAAGAATTTTCATCAAAAACATTTAAGCATTTAGTAGAACATTCCACATTAAGCATGTCAATGATATAAACATTATCATCACGAAAACCGGTGAGAATACAATCATTGGTTTTAACATCAAAGATTTTGCAAGAAGAATCATCAAAACAACCTTAAGTCTATGGTCACAAAATTGACTAATGCTAAGCAAATTATGCTTCAAACCATCAACAAGTACAACATTTTCTATAATGGGAGATGCACCAATTTGAATGTTACCTATACCGATGATAGTGCATTTGGAGTCATCCCCGAAGGTGACGGAGCCACCTTCCTCGTACCTTGATGGGGTTGTAAAGTTATTGATGTCCCACGTCATGTGTCTTGAACAACCACTATCAAGGTACCACCGCTCCCTACGTCTTGGAGCCTTGGTGTGTACCTACATCAAATAATTTAGGACTTGATTTTGGTACCCACATTTTCTTGGGTCCTAAAGAGTTAGTTCCATGAACCCAAACAAGATTATTTGATCTATTTACTTGGTCATAACAAAATTTAGCCAAATGTCCATTCTTACCACAATATGTGCATCTATACACTCTACCATATTTAAAAGCATAGTGAGTGTGTGATTTGTGAGCATGAGAATTGTGAGCATGAAAAGATTTAGCATGAGAAGTGTTATGTGTAGTGTGAGCATGAGGAATCTTACCATGTGAATCTTTAGCATGAGAGGTGTGTTTTTTAGAAAATATTTCTTCAAGTTTCTTAGTGTTAAAAGCACAATTCTTTAAAGTCTTTTCAAAATCAACAATTCTAGTTTTTAAAGAAGAAATTTCTTTTTCATCAATCTTAGGAAATTTTGGCTTTACAAGCAACTTTGTTAGCACTAAATTCATTTTGGGTAGAAATGAGATTTGAAGAAATTTCATCTTTTTCTTTAGAAATAATAGCAAGTTGATTTTTGAGAAAAGCAACTTCCTTTTTCAATTTAGAGCATTCAATCTTTTTATTATCATAGGTTTCTGAAAGTTCAACAAAGGCATGAACAAGAACTTCTTTACTTAATTCATCATCTTCTTCATCAAGAGGTTGAGGGGTTACCTTTGGTGTGTTTGCCATGAAACACATATTCGCTATATCCGCCTCTTCCTCGGACTCGCTTTCCGAATCCCAAGTTGCCTTGTACGCTTTCTTTTCTTCCGGTTTCTTTGGCTTGAAGGAGGAGGTCATCTTCTTCTTGAACTCTGGGCAATCGGCCATGATATGTCCGGGTTTTCGGCAATTGTAGCATATAATTCTTCTCTCTTCTTTGCCTTCAAATTTCCTTCGGAAGTTGAGCTTGTTCCTCCGGTACATTCTCTTCACATTGCGAACAAGTAGTGATAGCTCCTCATCTTCTTCTTCATCTTCTTCATCGTCTTCAAGAGTGGAGGAAGACTTGAAGGCTATGGATTTCTTCTTTAGTGGAGCGGCCTCTTCTCTTGCTTTCTTTTCCATCTCATGGGTTTTTAAGTTCCCATGAGACTAATGAGGTCCATCTTATCCTTGTCGTTTAACTCTTTCAAGAGCCCGAATTACTTTTCGTACCTTTTAGTCATTTGAGATATCATCACCTAAAGAAGAAAGAGCATTGGTGATTTTAGTAAATCGAGTAATCATACAATCAATAGATTCTTCATCAATCATTTTAAAGGATTCATATTGGGACCTTAAGAGATCTATCTTAGCTCTCTTAACTTGTGAAGTCCCCTCGTGTGTGACCAACAAATGTTGCCAAATCTCATAGGCGGATTGGCAATGAATTACCCGTGTAAGGTCATCCTCATTCAAGGCGGTTAAGAGGGAATTTTGGGCCTTGGAGTTAGCCTCATATTCTCTAAAGGTGAAGTCGGTCCATGTGCTCTCATCACTATCGGGTGCAACATAGGGTTTGATCAAAGATTTTGCAACTAAGCTACCTAATGATTGCCAAAAGATAGTCATCCTAACCTTCCAAATAGGGAAATTTAGTCCATCAAATTTAGGAGGGGTTTTGATGTTATCGGCCATGTTTACTAGTGAATGAATGATGGAATGAAAATGTTGATTAGCAAATTTTAAGGATCTCTCTAAGGATGTTAAGCCAAACCTAGAGTCCAAGCTCTGATACCAATTGAAAATCACCTAGAGGGGGGGTGAATAGGTGATAATGCTAATCAATGCACAATTTAAAAATATGATGCAACAATCGCCCAAAACAAGACTAAGAGCCGAATACCACGTAAAGGGTTCTGAACTTCTTCCTCCTGATTCCTCTTGAAATGAGTTAGAGGTGCGCAATGCAATCTTGTTGTATGGGACTATGATTGACAAGATGAATGAAAACAAATGAATCTTGCAATGAAGATAGAGAGCAAGTAATAAGAGCAATGAAAGTAAAGCAAGAATCAAGTGCAAGTAAACCAAACGCAAACACCGAGAATTGTTATCGAGGTTCGAGCACCCAGCTCTACTTCCCCCCCTTCCCCAGAAGGCTTCCAACCACTTCCACTATCACAAAGATGTTACAAATTCACCGGAGTACCCAACTCCACAATCTCAAGTACAAGCAATCTCTTAGTAGTCAAAAGACCACAAACTCTCTCTTGCAAAATTCTCTTCCCTTACAAAGATCCTTAGAGAACAATGAGTAGGAATGAAGCTCTTGTGTGTAAAGAAAAGAATCAGAGAGTTCTTGAAAACACTTCAGAAAATGAGAGAGAATTTCAGCACAAAACCAAGAAACCAAGCTCTTTTGAATGCCTTAAACTTTTGAAACTTTTGCAAATTTTTCTTGTTAAAAATTGGTGAATGAACCTCTCCCCAAACACCTCTATTTATAGGAGAGGGCTAGGGTTTAGAGATAAAACATATTTAAGGTTATCAGAAAGTATTAAAACCAAAACATGTCATTTAAACACACTTAAGTGAGAAAAGGACAAAAAATAAACCAGCTTAGGAAATAGCCGTTACTGTTCAAACGGCTATCTCGGTCGACCGGTCGTCGACCGCTAGTTCAAAAATAATAACCGTTGCAGGCTAACGGTCGACCGCCCGGTCGACCCAAAAATACAGAGAGCAGAAGTCTTGCAGTCAGGCAGGTGTCAGTCGACCGTCCGGGTCGACCGTGAAACGTGCACACGGATACGCACTGCTGCCAGAACCTCGGTCGACTGGGTCGGTCGACCGGCTTGACCTGACACAGGGTCGGCCGACCCGGACGGTCGACCGGCTCAGGTCAAAAGCCAAAACAAAAACCGAATTTTGAGGAGAAATCTATTTTAACAAAACAATTTTGAATAGAGATATATATAATGGATAAAAAGGAGTTTGTAGGCTGAAGATTGTATACAAACTATTTTTGTACATATTATAGAAAATATTTTTGGAAACAAGATGTGCGCAAAAATGTATGATAGAGCTTCAAACCTATTCACTATTCTTTAACAAAACTTTAACTAAAAACAAAGCTAATAAATTATCTTGAGTAATCTTGAAGTCTTGAGCCATGCAATGCCTTGCTAGAGCCTTCTCTTCTATGTTCCTTCTTGATGTGCAAAAAGCCTTCTTTGCTTTATGAACCTAGAATTTCTTGCAATAGCTAAGCAATGACCTCCAAATATGGTACAAACCTGAAACTTATCTTAACAAACTAATTAGTACCATATAGCTCCTATTTGGTTTGTTATTATCAAAACTCTAAACAAATGGAGAGTGTAACCTTATGGGCCAACAGTTACTACTACCGCTAATGGTGATACCTCCTCAAGTATTACTGAAATGATTGAGGAACTGAGGGCTCAGGCTTTGGCTAAGGTTGAAAAATCACACCAAAGGGATATCCAGTGCCTTAAGGACCAAATAAAGTCTCTCACTGAGCGAGATTAACATTTTATTTTCTTCTTTTATTTTTGTAACTCTCTATCTGATGAATAAGAGAGCATATCACTTTTACAATTTTGCTTATGAATAATAAAAGTGATAATTTTACCTTCATTTTGTCTTTATTTTCTTTTTGTGCTTGAAAATCATATAAACGAAAGTGATTAAATTTGATTGCTAGAGGTGACAATTAACATAGAACTCAAAGTTTTGTAATTCCATTAGGGAATTTTTAAAAAAAAGTTATTGTCAGAGGTGTGATGCTTAACTTGACCGGAGTTGAATTCGTGATTTGAACGAATTGTGTGAACTTGCTATTCTATTGATGAGAATAACAAGTTTAATTTGATCCACTAGGGATTTATGAAGATTTTTACCATCAGTAGTGTAATGTTAACATGACGGGTTTGGATTTACATTTTAAGCAAATTGAATTATTAGAGGTGTGATATTAACTTGACAAGGATATATGCTAGAGATGTGATATTAACTTTGCATTAAGGAGATCTCATTTTCAGTGAGTAAACTAAGAAAATTACTATCATAGGTTTAGTGTTAACTTGACAGTAGGATAAATGCTAGATGTGTGATATTAGCTTAGCATTTAACGACTTGATTTCTATAAGAAAACTCGAGGTAAGATCATTATTATAAGTGTAGTATTTAACTTAACAATGAAATGGATGCTAGAGGTGTGATATTTTAACTTAGCATTGGATATCTCGTTCTCATTATGAAAATCGAGAGAATCACTGTCATAGGTATAACATTAACTTAACATGAATTTATATTGCGATATGAACAATTTTGATCAAAGGTGTAGTATTTAACTTGACCAATATTTTTTGTGATTTGAGAAAATTAGTGGACTCATCATTCTATTGAACAGAATTGACATGCTGAAATTTTATCGTTGGAAAATTGAGGGAATCACTGTTAGAGATATAATGTTAACCAAACAATGGGGTATACCAGCGGTATAATGTTAACATTGTTGGTCCCGAGATGATGCCAATTGTTGAACTTTCTCTGTTGGCACTTATGGATCTAAAATATGAAGTCAACACAAATACTAAACAAAGAAGGATTAAAGTTAAACAAATAAATAAACTTGCAATAAAGGAAATCAAATCTCAGAAAAGTTTAGACAAACGCAAACACGAGAGATTTATCCTAGTTCGGTCCTCGTGACCTACATCCGTCCCCAAGCCACCCGCTTGAGATTTTTCTTTATCCTTAATTTTGTACACCCAAAATCATCACCATGCACACCACTTGACAAATCCCCTTTGCCAAATGTGTACACCTTCTCTTACAACCAAGAGAACACACCACCTTGTACAACTCCTTCTTCTACACCAAGAAGACTCTCTTGTACAATGATATCTTTGAGGATTACAACACTTCCTATAAGCCTTGGTACAATATGTGAATGTGGACAAGGTCTAGTATAGGAGAAACTTCAAAGAACTTCACTATAGAGTTGGAATTTTGTGAAGAACTGAAGTGGGAACAGTTTTCAGGAATTGGCAGAATTTTTGATTAGAAAACTAAAGATTAGGATTGGTATATTTGCCTTAGATTAACAACCCTATTTATAGATGCACTCTAGGGTAAGTTAGGGTAGTTATTAGGTGCAATTTGAATGTTCAAACGTTGAAGAACGTTGCAAAAAATACCAAAATACAGAAACTATCCAACAGTCAGAAACTGCTTATAGTCGACTTGCCTTTTGAGTTAGTCGACTACTCTAGGCAAATTTCCAAAGGTTAGTCGACTAGTATTGTAATACCCCATTCCCGGAATACGTACTTAGTTGCGTGTTCAGATTTTTCGATCGTATTTTTTGATTTACCTTCTGTATTTATTTTGTATTATGAATTCTTTATATGATTGTTTTGTCTTGGATTTGGATTCGTGGATTCGGAGTCAACCTTAGTTTGAACCGAAGGCCCGATCCCAGAGTATTGCTCGGTTTGGACATTCTGATAATTAGATTTGACCGATTTCAGTTTTAAATATTATTTTCCAATATTTTAGATTTTATATGATTTTCTGGAATTTTCTTGGATTAAAAGGAATTTCTTCAAAGCCGGTGTCGGCCAGTGCCGCTGACCGATTCCTGGATTTTTTAATTCTCAAACGGTTTGGAATTTCTAAATGATTCTTTAGACATTATTCCTTAGAATCATATTTTCTCCTACATTCTTTTTCTGAGGATTTTATGATTTTATGAAAATTCCAACGGAGTCGGTAGATAACTGGTTCCGGGATTTTTAGTTTCAAAACTATAAAGTATTTCTTCAAACGGATTTCACTATCGGTCCTTATATATTATTATTGATTTTTGGTAATTATTTCGGGTCGTTCCGAGATACTTGAATTTCGGACGATTCCGGTATTTTTCCCGAAAGGTTTCCGCATCCGCAACTGAATCCCGGGAAGCCGCCACTTCCATTGTTTTCATTTTCTATTCCAAGAGAATTTCTTCCCTTTTCCATTTTCTTTCCCATTTCCTATTTTCTTTCTTTCCTTTCCTTTAACTTCCACCACACACTTTTCCTATTTTCCAAAATTCCAAATTCTTTTCTTATTCCACCAACTCCCACCTACCCCATTAATGCATTTCTCTCTCCCTCATCCCATGGCCGGCCAAGTGGCCAAGAGAGGGACACTCACCTCACCTCCACTTTGCAATTAAGCCCTCCCCTTTCATTTAATTGCAACACCTTTACAAAATCCAAATCCCATATATACATTCCCTTTTCATTTCAATCCCTTTCTTTCATTTCTCTTTACCAAAGCCAAACCCTAGCTTTCACCACCTCCATCTCCTTCATCTCCACCAAGGCAACCACCACCACTTCTCCAACCTAGCTTCATCTTCTTCTTCCTTCATCACCATGGAAACCACCACCACAAGGTCAACAACACCAAAAGACTCCACCTTTCCTTTCATCATCAACCTCCATCACTTGGTGCCTTTTGGTGAGTAATTTCAATCACCAAGACTTGGTTATTTCTTAGCATGCTTAAGTTCACATATCATGTTCAATTATGTCTTTAAATCCTTGATTATTTAGTCATCAAACCCAACCCTAGAAAACCTGTTCTGTATGCTGTTTCCAGTCGATTAGTCGACTTGACCTAGAACCTAGTCGACTAGAAACCCTTAGCTGAATCTTAACCTTTTCTGGAAACACAGTATTAGTCGACTTACCTTAGTTCCTAGTCGACTAGAGGCCCTTAGTCGACTACACCCTTGACCCTAGTCGACTAACCCTTCCTGGACCAGAAACCTTAACTCTCGGCCCTAGTCGACTTGACTATATTATTAGTCGACTATAGCTTATTAGTCGACTACCCATTCTTCCCTAGTCGACTAATTTATCCTGAGACAGAAACCCCAACTTTCTGTATCACAGACTTAGTCGACTTAAGTATCTGTTAGTCGACTTGACCCTCCTATTAGTCGACTACCCCTTCTAATCTAGTCGACTGACTTTCCCTGAAACAGAAACCCAAACTCTCTGGAACCCAGTTCTAGTCGACTATACCAGACTGTTAGTCGACTAACTCCACTATTAGTCGACTACTCTTCCATCCTAGTCGACTAACTTTGCCTGTCTGTTCTGATTGATTCCTTTCTTGAAACTGAACCTTACCCTCTAGACTTACATCACATATAGGTATCTCTTGACTTGCCACTTGACAAACATCGTCTTCTATTCTTTCTCTCTCTCATCTTCTCTCTACATATTTATATCACAGGTTATGGCGCATCCCGAACTTCAGTGGATTTCGGATCTTTCGGTATATTGGTGACTCAGGCGAGTGTTCTCACTCGCTACCCTCTTACTTCTTATTTCATTGATTATGCGCATGTTCTCGCTTTAGCTTTCATGTATTTTATTTCATGTGCTATGTCCTTTATTGCTTATACCATGCGTGGCCGACCCTTCGTGGTCGTTGGACTTTGGATTACTGTTATGTTTACACTTGCCCTACTACTACTTCAGACTTGTTAGTTGCATGCTTCCTTTTAACACATGTATATCACCTGACCATCTAGTGTATACCACCTGACCACCTGACTTGCTACTATTTGGTAAGACCCTATTGGTATGACCTGACTTACCCAGACTATTATCAATCTCTTGACATAACTTACCACCTGATTATTATCAATCTCTTATATGTTTGGTTGCTTATTCATTATCCATCCTATCATGCTATCACCTTACACCCAGCATGATAACTTGACTTGTGATTGTCATCTTTACGGGAACTTGACTTATTATCCTGTATCATGATCAGTGACCTGTATATTGTATTCCTGCTTTACATGCAGTGACCTGACTATATAGTACTTATGTACTCCTAATTTCCTGATCATGCCTAATTCCTGATTATTCCCGTAAAGTGATAATTAAACTATTGAATCTTAAAATGGACCAACTTGTATTGGGTCGGGGAAACATGCGGATATCGATATGTGTTCGTGTTTACAGTGGCATTAGGTTGTGCACTATATATCCGGTCTTACCTGTGGTACTCCAGGGGACCGAGGGGAGTGCTTTCTCCCTTTCCTGTTTACTGTCATGACAAGGGCATACATAAGTCCCTCCTGTTTAGCCTTGCGGCAGGTTCCGTCTTCAAGCAACGGAACAATCCTGGGCCGTGGTCCCGGGTATGCACGGGACCCACTGTAAACATAGTTCGTTGATACAACCGCTGTTTCCAATAACAACCTCGACTTGCTTATATATGGATGTATGTGAGTTGGCCGTACACCGAGACACATACCGAGATATATGGGTTAGACGAGTATAATAAAGTGTCATAATAACCGGCTCTTTAAGTTGTAAGTAGAGGTATGTGGAATGGGACGCATACCAAAGCCTGCAACTTAAACGGCTATGAATCTGTGATGTGCCTTACCGTATTTGATTCTTCGGGACTTTATATCGGATTTCCTGTTTTATGAGTATTATGTTATAACTACCTTTAGCTCGGATTGGTTTTATTCGGATTTCCTGTTTTATGATTCTCATGCCATGTCTATTCATACCTGCTCTATCTTATCTGCCTCCTGAGTATTTCCTACTTGATATATGCATTATTGTGCTCACCCTGCTTCACCACTTGGTTTTGCTTCTACACTCGCCTGGGGAGTATCATTTGACTCCCCTGGATTCTCACGTCCAGGTCCTGGAGCCCGGAGCGTGTGGATTTCTCCCCTTTGCTGATCAGAGTAGCGCAGCGGTAGCGTGGACCTCCAGCCGACCGTCCTGAGCCACATCCTTCCAGGCCCCCTGTGAGTCTCTCGAGTTTTCCTTTTTAAACTCGTGAGTACCTTTATGCTGTTTTACTCTTGTACATCTGCTTGTATTCCCGCATTTGCGCATATTAGTGATATGATATTCATGTAATGTTAGATCACTACTGGTGATAATTCTGTAATTGTATATATGTGTTGGAATGTATAATGCACCATTTGCTTCCGTACTCTGATTCTTGTTTGTACTGATGCTTAGCGTATATACGGGAGGGTAGTTCTGACCTACGTATATACGTTGCAGTGACGTCCCCGTATCGCCGGGATCGGGGCGTTACAGGTTGGTATCAGAGCTTAGGCTCTAACCTCCTCAGTACGTCCAGAAGGCAAATCAATGGTAAAGAGATTTGCAACTGGAATACATGAGTCTTGGTTATACATTCCAACTGCAAGTGCAGAGTTATCTATTTCTTGGCTATCATCCCTTTGATTTCTAATCCCTCCTTGAATATCTTTCCCTTGATTCCTAATCACTCCTATCCTTTCCCTGTTTTGGTTTTATGTTTTGGTTTTATGAAGCCTTATACTATTTTAAGATATGACTAGACTAGAGAGGTAGTGGCTGGTTCAGAATAAAGCTATTATGTGGTCTCTTCGGCCAATTCTATGAAGCTTGGTATTCTCCAGGTCGATCTTGATCTGGCTATCTTTCAGAAGACAGCAGTCGGATTCTTAATTATCGTCTTCTTTATTATGCTCAGGATTTTCGGGGTTTTCTTTATTACACAGCCACGACGTCATCGGTATTCATTTATTTCACAGCCACGACATCATCAGTATTATTCAGCATTATTCTAAGATTTATTTCACAGCCACGACATCATCAGCCGGAAATGCAGAGTATAATTATTATTCAGTTGACTTGAGAGCCCTACCTATAGTATTTCATATCTTAATTGGTATAAATTCCACCGTTGTCCCCTTTGTATTCAATTTACCCCTTAACGAAATTGCGAGGACGCAATTTTTTGTAAGGTGGGTGGATTGTAATACCCCATTCCCGGAATACGTACTTAGTTGCGTGTTCAGATTTTTCGATCGTATTTTTCGATTTACCTTCTGTATTTATTTTGTATTATGAATTCTTTATATGATTGTTTTGTCTTGATTTGGATTCGTGGATTCGGAGTCAACCTTAGTTTGAACCGAAGGCCCGATCCCAGAGTATTGCTCGGTTTGGACATTCTGATAATTAGATTTGACCGATTTCAGTTTTAAATATTATTTTCCAATATTTTAGATTTTATATGATTTTCTGGAATTTTCTTGGATTAAAGGAATTTCTTCAAAGCCGGTGTCGGCCAGTGCCGCTGACCGATTCCTGGATTTTTTAATTCTCAAACGGTTTAGAATTTCTAAATGATTCTTTAGACATTATTCCTTAGAATCATATTTTCTACCTACATTCTTTTTCTGAGGATTTTATGATTTTATGAAAATTCCAACGGAGTCGGTAGATAACTGGTTCCGGGATTTTAGTTTCAAAACTATAAAGTATTTCTTCAACGGATTTCACTATCGGTCCTTATATATTATTATTGATTTTTGGTAATTATTTCGGGTCGTTCCGAGATACTTGAATTTCGGACGATTCCGGTATTTTTCCCGAAAGGTTTCCGCATCCGCAACTGAATCCCGGGAAGCCGCCACTTCCATTGTTTTCATTTTCTATTCCAAGAGAATTTCTTCCCTTTTCCATTTTCTTTCCCATTTCCTATTTTCTTTCTTTCCTTTCCTTTAACTTCCACCACACACTTTTCCTATTTTCCAAAATTCCAAATTCTTTTCTTATTCCACCAACTCCCACCTACCCCATTAAATGCATTTCTCTCTCCCTCATCCCATGGCCGACCAAGTGGCCAAGAGAGGGACACTCACCTCACCTCCACTTTGCAATTAAGCCCTCCCCTTTCATTTAATTGCAACACCTTTACAAAATCCAAATCCCATATATACATTCCCTTTTCATTTCAATCCCTTTCTTTCATTTCTCTTTACCAAAAGCCAACCCTAGCTTTCACCACCTCCATCTCCTTCATCTCCACCAAGGCAACCACCACCACTTCTCCAACCTAGCTTCATCTTCTTCTTCCTTCATCACCATGGAAACCACCACCACAAGGTCAACAACACCAAAAGACTCCACCTTTCCTTTCATCATCAACCTCCATCACTTGGTGCCTTTTGGTGAGTAATTTCAATCACCAAGACTTGGTTATTTCTTAGCATGCTTAAGTTCACATATCATGTTCAATTATGTCTTTAAATCCTTGATTATTTAGTCATCAAACCCAACCCTAGAAAACCTGTTCTGTATGCTGTTTCCAGTCGATTAGTCGACTTGACCTAGAACCTAGTCGACTAGAAACCCTTAGCTGAATCTTAACCTTTTCTGGAAACACAGTATTAGTCGACTTATCTTAGTTCCTAGTCGACTAGAGGCCCTTAGTCGACTACACCCTTGACCCTAGTCGACTAACCCTTCCTGGACCAGAAACCTTAACTCTCGGCCCTAGTCGACTTGACTATATTATTAGTCGACTATAGCTTATTAGTCGACTACCCATTCTTCCCTAGTCGACTAATTTATCCTGAGACAGAAACCCCAACTTTCTGTATCACAGACTTAGTCGACTTAAGTATCTGTTAGTCGACTTGACCCTCCTATTAGTCGACTACCCCTTCTAATCTAGTCGACTGACTTTCCCTGAAACAGAAACCCAAACTCTCTGGAACCCAGTTCTAGTCGACTATACCAGACTGTTAGTCGACTAACTCCACTATTAGTCGACTACTCTTCCATCCTAGTCGACTAACTTTGCCTGTCTGTTCTGATTGATTCCTTTCTTGAAACTGAACCTTACCCTCTAGACTTACATCACATATAGGTATCTCTTGACTTGCCACTTGACAAACATCGTCTTCTATTCTTTCTCTCTCTCATCTTCTCTCTACATATTTATATCACAGGTTATGGCGCATCCCGAACTTCAGTGGATTTCGGATCTTTCGGTATATTGGTGACTCAGGCGAGTGTTCTCACTCGCTACCCTCTTACTTCTTATTTCATTGATTATGCGCATGTTCTCGCTTTAGCTTTCATGTATTTTATTTCATGTGCTATGTCCTTTATTGCTTATACCATGCGTGGCCGACCCTTCGTGGTCGTTGGACTTTGGATTACTGTTATGTTTACACTTGCCCTACTACTACTTCAGACTTGTTAGTTGCATGCTTCCTTTTAACACATGTATATCACCTGACCATCTAGTGTATACCACCTGACCACCTGACTTGCTACTATTTGGTAAGACCCTATTGGTATGACCTGACTTACCCAGACTATTATCAATCTCTTGACATAACTTACCACCTGATTATTATCAATCTCTTATATGTTTGGTTGCTTATTCATTATCCATCCTATCATGCTATCACCTTACACCCAGCATGATAACTTGACTTGTGATTGTCATCTTTACGGAACTTGACTTATTATCCTGTATCATGATCAGTGACCTGTATATTGTATTCCTGCTTTACATGCAGTGACCTGACTATATAGTACTTATGTACTCCTAATTTCCTGATCATGCCTAATTCCTGATTATTCCCGTAAAGTGATAATTAAACTATTGAATCTTAAAATGGACCAACTTGTATTGGGTCGGGGGAAACATGCGGATATCGATATGTGTTCGTGTTTACAGTGGCATTAGGTTGTGCACTATATATCCGGTCTTACCTGTGGTACTCCAGGGGACCGAGGGGAGTGCTTTCTCCCTTTCCTGTTTACTGTCATGACAAGGCATACATAAGTCCCTCCTGTTTAGCCTTGCGGCAGGTTCCGTCTTCAAGCAACGGAACAATCCTGGGCCGTGGTCCCGGGTATGCACGGGACCCACTGTAAACATAGTTCGTTGATACAACCGCTGTTTCCAATAACAACCTCGACTTGCTTATATATGGATGTATGTGAGTTGGCCGTACACCGAGACACATACCGAGATATATGGGTTAGACGAGTATAATAAAGTGTCATAATAACCGGCTCTTTAAGTTGTAAGTAGAGGTATGTGGAATGGGACGCATACCAAGCCTGCAACTTAAACGGCTATGAATCTGTGATGTGCCTTACCGTATTTGATTCTTCAGGACTTTATATCGGATTTCCTGTTTTATGAGTATTATGTTATAACTACCTGGTAGCTCGGATTGGTTTTATTCGGATTTCCTGTTTTATGATTCTCATGCCATGTCTATTCATACCTGCTCTATCTTATCTGCCTCCTGAGTATTTCCTACTTGATATATGCATTATTGTGCTCACCCTGCTTCACCACTTGGTTTTGCTTCTACACTCGCCTGGGGAGTATCATTTGACTCCCCTGGATTCTCACGTCCAGGTCCTGGAGCCCGGAGCGTGTGGATTTCTCCCTTTGCTGATCAGAGTAGCGCAGCGGTAGCGTGGACCTCCAGCCGACCGTCCTGAGCCACATCCTTCCAGGCCCCCCTGTGAGTCTCTCGAGTTTTCCTTTTTAAACTCGTGAGTACCTTTATGCTGTTTTACTCTTGTACATCTGCTTGTATTACCGCATTTGCGCATATTAGTGATATGATATTCATGTAATGTTAGATCACTACTGGTGATAATTCTGTAATTGTATATATGTGTTGGAATGTATAATGCACCATTTGCTTCCGTACTCTGATTCTTGTTTGTACTGAAGCTTAGCGTATATACGGGAGGGTAGTTCTGACCTACGTATATACGTTGCAGTGAC